>PVLA01012006.1:0-48023 GCA_004027455.1 Hydrochoerus hydrochaeris
TTTGTATTGCTGACTTGTTTTGATTTGTTTCTCCCTCTAATACAGAAAGGCTAGGTATATGTGTAGAGACTTATACATGTGTAGAACTTCTAAGTAGTTTATGAGAATGGATTATAGTTATTGTAAAGGAAAAAAAAGGAAAAGAGAATATTCTAAAGGATATAACTGCATGTATGTTTGAGTGTGTGGAATTAATAACTATGTTGCTAAAGTTTTAGTTGAATGGATGAGCAAAACTGACTGCAGTCTCACTGTTTGAATGTCTGCTTTGTGGACTTTAGTTTTGTAACTTGAACAACTGCATCTAAGAGGAAAGTATATAATTATCAACTAGTGATTTTTACTGGTTACTATTTTTTTGTTTTGTTTTGTTTTTGAGATTTTGTATTGTTTCTACCCTCTTTCCATTTCAAAATTTTTTCTTTAAATAAAACAATTAAAAAAGAAGCAAGAGGAGGAAAAGAAAGTGCTCTAAAAGAGATAACTGTATGTAACCTTAAGTGTGTAGGATTGATAACCATGTTACTATGTTTTTGTTAGATTGGTGAATAGAACTGTTTGCAGCCTCACTGTTTGAATGTCCACTTTGTATGCTTTAATTTTGTAACTGGAACAACTATATGCAAGAAGACAATATGTAATGTATGAAATAGTGATTTCTTACTGTTTATTTTTTTGAAATTCTGTATTGTTTCTACCCTTTTTTTCTGTTTTGCTTCCCCCCTCTTTAAATAAAATTAAAAAAAGATAGTTGCTTAGATAAATTATGACCTTGCTTTTATTTGGGGATTAAGTAATGAATCCCCTGAAACCATCAACTAAACTAAACCTTTCCTCTTTTAAATTGTGGAAGTCAGATATTATATCCCAGCAACAGGACATCTAACTACTAAAAGTGGGGAAGAGTAAGATAAGAATATAAAGGCTTCAGGATGTTTGCTTTGGATCCACACATTTGCACTAGTAAACTATTGTTGGGATTCAGGGACTTGCAGTACATTTTTTGGCAGAGAAAAAGACATCATAAAAGCAGTTAATTTTGATAGCTTTGCCACCTGTTGGATTTAGCAATTTTAGACCTCAGTGCTCCCTTAAAAGATAAGTATTAAGTAGTATTATCATTGTAATTTTTCAGAAGAAACTGGGACAGAGAGAAGTTAAGCAACTTGCTTAAGGTTTTCCAAGCCAAAAAGTGGTAGAAACAGAACTTGACCTCAAGTGGCCTAGTTTTTGACTCTTAGTGACTAATCACTTTTTTAGAGTGTTAGAATCTTTGTTAGAGTGAAAAAGGACACTGGATAGTCCACAAACATCTAAATCTACTTCTCTAGAGAAGGTGGAAGGTGCTTAAGTCTCGGGGCATGCTGCTTATCAGGAATTGTCTATGGTTCCAGTTTTTCCATCTTCATTCTTGACTTATTGGCTCATGAGGTGAGAAGGTTTTTCCACCACAACTCCCAGCCATTGTTATTTAGGAGTCTCACTCTAAGATGGAGACCATTCATCCCCTCAACACTGGACTGGAGCCTGCAGAAGTGTAACTAATAAAACGTTTCTCTTTATAAATTAATTATTGTATATATTTTGTTACTTTACTTGCAAGCAGACTAATACTCAACTAGATAATACCTCATAACTTTATGGGAAGATTCCAGCCTAGAGAGCCTAGCATGAGTATACAGGATATACTACCCATGTCCCAGAGCACAAGGAAAGAACAGTGCAGTCTGGGTAAAATTGGACAACAGCTTTATAGCAATTTTTTACTGCCACCTCTGTTTCCTTTTCTTTTCTGCTGCTTCTTGATCCAATTTGACTCTCTTGGCTATCATGTGGTACATATGGAGATATTTAGTTACTTTCTGCCTTTGACATCATAACATTTTACTAGAAATCAAAAAACTAATGACTGACCCACAGAGATGGGATCCCAGTGGCTAATTGCATTTTTCTTTTCTGGCCAGGGAAGTGTCTCCTTACTGAACTTGAGTTATTCAGTTGGATGAATGGATATTGGTTGTAAAGTACATTGGTTACAAGCTCATTTTCATTATTGTCTTATATTTCATTATTGGCATTGTGGATTCCTGTGTAAGGTTATATGTCCTTCTTAAATATGGAGAAAAAGAGACCACCTGTGTAAGATAGCATTGGCAGCTTCAGGCATGATAACATCAAATATCTTCCAAAGATTAAAAAATGAACTCTTCTTTGGGAATGTATCCTTAGAAAAGAGAGGCAAATGTTTTCTATATTCCTTCTTATAAAACATCCACTGTGTTATATCCTTTTTCTGTCTTTTCTTGAACACTTACTTGGATTCACTTTCTCATTCACTCACTCTTTAAATATTTCTTGACTACCTACTAAGAATGACAATGAGCAAGTTAGTGTTCCTGACTTTAAAGGACTCATGTTCTGTTGGGTGAAAATGGTATGTAAATAAATACATTCAATGTAATGGCTTTGGCTCTCTAATGGCTTTGTTTATGAAATGCTATAAATACTCAGAAGAATCAAATCAACTATTCCTGGGGGAATTAGGGAATGTTTCATTCATAACACTATTTGAGCTGTTTTCTCAAATAACAAGTTGTTTATGAATATGAAAAAAGTAAAGAAAAATGTCAGGTAGAGAAAAGGGTAAGGGTAAAGCAAGGAATATATAAAAAGCAGCACACAGTGCAGGAGGCAATAGAAAGATGGACTGGAGACACAACTAGACAAACAAATTGGAGCAAAAGTACATAGTTCTTTGAGATTCAGGTTGAAAGGATGAGAGAAAAAAGGAAACATTGTTAATTGGAAGTACCATTTTGTTCTGCTTACCAAAAGACAATTGTATAGGTTATTGAAAATTCATATATAAACTTCTAAACTAATATGTTGCTGTCACTTCTTGATCAGGAGGCAGGTTTGTAAGTCTCATATCTCTCAAATTCTGCTATTTAAATGGGGACCTACTTTGTCCACCTTACTTACAGTGGAGACAGAAAGAGATGGAAGATGTGTTGTTTAATGAAAGAAGAGCCAGAAAATTTGGGTTTCAATTTTTTATTTAATATCTATGGGATATTGAGTAAATTATTTCACAGAGCTTACATTTTCCCATCTTCAAAGTATGAATCATATATGACTTACAGTACAGAAAAGGTTAAATGAGAAGCATTATCATTAAGCAAACATTTTTTAAAATTTTATTTTAAAGAGGGTAAAACTAAACATAACAAAACAGAACAAAGCTGATTAGAAGAAAACAATGTAAATGACACAGATTTCAAAGCAAGACAATCGGAGATCATCACTGGCTACCATAATGTCTCTTGTTTTTTTCTAAATAGTTATCCATACCTTCACACACAATGAATTCATACAAAACAAAAAAAGTATTAAACCAATCAGAACAGAGTGAAGAAGGTATTATAGGCCTTCAAAACCAGATGATAGGGAAATAAACAATGGCTGCCATAATGTTTCTCATTCTCTTCAAAATAGCTGTCTACACCTTCATGTATGTTAAAATTAAACAACATGAAACAGACTAAAATCACTCTGAACAAAGAAAAATGGCATTACTGGATTTCACAGCATGACAATACAGAATAAGCAATGGATAACATAATGTCTCATTTTCTTCAAAGTAGCCATTCATTTCATCATGCATTATATAATCAATTCTCATAAACTGTTTAGGAGAATTTCTACGCATGTATAGTCTCCATGGTATACCTATCCTTTCTGTATTAGAGGGAAAAACAAAACAATACAAAAATTTCACTAGAAAAACACAAAACAAAAAAGACAAATTACAGTAGCAAAGAGTCCAAAACACAGACAACACAGGCCTTCAAAACATGGTGGTAGGGGCATAACTAGGGTTGTTATTTTACATAATCTTCACGAGTTCCTCAGATCAACACACACTCACATACACAATTGTTCCATTCCTATGAATGTTAACTTTTGTTCTGAGAACTTATAGAATATAAGTAATAGATTGTAGCACAATCATCTTAGATATCTTAAGTATGTTTATATAATTTTAGAAATTTTTTCTTTCCCCTTCCTTTTTCTTTTTCCTCATTTTCCCTGAGATATTATTTTTTGCCCTTTGAGTAGATTCTTATCCTTTCATTGTATTTATTGAGGTTTTTATATCTTATGTTCTCTTACCATTTCTTACACTAGGGAGACTCTACAGTATTTACACATGTGAGTTTGATTTATTTCACTTATGTGTATGGTCTCAAGTTGCATCCATTTATTTATAAATATCTCAATGTGATCATTCTTTATAGCTGAGTAGTATTCCATTGTATAAAAATACCACAATTTTTTTATCCATTCCTCATTTGATGGGCATTTAGGTTGTTTCCAAGATCTGGTTATTATAAATTGTGCTGCTATAAACATGGGTGCACATATAACACTGTGATATGAGGCTTTCAATTCTTCTGGGAATATGCCCAGAACTGGAATACCTGGGTCAAGTGGGACTTCCAATCCCAGATTTTTGAGGAATCTCCAGACTGACCTCCAAGTGGTTGCACCAGTCTGCACCCCCATCAACAGTGCAGAGGAGTTCCTTTTTCCCTGCAGCCTCTCCAGCATTTGTTATTGGTAGTTTTCTATATCCTGGCCATTCTTTCTGGAATGAGATGCAATGTCAATGTGGTTTTAATTTGCATTTCTCTAATGACTAATGATGCTGAACATTTTTTCATGTATTTATTTGCATTTGTGTTTCTTTATCTGAGAAGTGTGTATTCAACTTAGATGCCCATTTTTGGATTGGATCTTTGAAATTTGGGTGTCTGATGTTTTAACTCTTTATATGTTATAGACAGAAATCCTTTGTCTAAGGGACAGTTCCCAAAGATTTTTTCAAAATTCATAGGTTTCCTTTTTACTCTGTTGAAGAGTTCTTTTGATATGCAAAAACTTTTTAATAAGGCATAATCCCAGTTATTAATTCTGAGAAGTATTTCCCATGTGGTTTGATTCTTGTCGTGAATTCTTCACCCACCCCTATGTCTTCAAGATTTCTACCTATTTGGTCTTCCAACAGATCTAGTGTTTCTGTTTTAGTATTTATATTCTTGAGCCATTTAGACTTTACTTTAGTACATGGTGATAGGCATTTTTCTAGCTTTAGTTTTTGGCATATGGATAGCCAGTTTTCCAGCATCATTTATTAGAAACTATCATTCTTCCTGTGAATGTGTTTGGCCCCTTTGCCAAAGATAAGGCAGCTGAGTGTGTTTGTAGTTGTATCTTCCAATCTATTCCATTGATCTTCAGGTCTGTTTTTGTTCCAGTACCATGCTGATTTTATTACAGTAGCTTTGTATTATCACTTCAAGCCAGGAATCATGATGCTTCCTGCCTTGATTTTGTTACTTAAAATTGTCTGCACCATTCTAGGTCTCTCTGGTTCCAGATGAAATTTAGGAGTGATTTCTCTAGATCTGAAAGGTATGCTAGTGGTACTTTGATTGGGATTGCATTAAATCTGTATAGAAATTTTGGGAGAATGGTCATTTTCACAATATTTGTTCTTCCTATCCATGAAAAAGGGATGTCTTTCCATTTTCTGAGGTCTTCTTTGATTTCTTTTTCAGGGTATTATAATTTTCCCTGAATAGATCTTTTACTTCTTTTTTATTTAAAAAGAAAAAAAAAAGAAAAAAGGGAAGCAATAATACAAAATTCAAAAAAAGAAATAAAATAAACACTAAGAAATCACTAATTGACAAATTACATACCATCATCTTAGAAATAGTTGTTCAAGTTACAGAATTAAAGCACACAAAGTGGACATTCAAACCATGAGACTGCCAACAGTTCTGCTCAATGATCAAACAAAAACTTAGTAATGTGATTATCAATCTTACACACTTAAACATACATGCAGTTATATCAGTTAGAGCACTTTCTTTTCCTCTCTTTTTTATAATAGAAATTACATATTTTGGGTTTCATTACTCCTACATTTCTTATAACTTTTTTTAGTTGATAAACTAGATATTGTCCTCTTAGAAATAGTTGTTCAAGTTACAAAATTGAAGCATAAAAAGTGGACACTCAAGCAGTGAGACTTCAAACAGTTCTGTTAACAATAAAAAACTTAGTAATGTGATTATCAATCCTACACATTTGAACATGCATGCAGTTATATCCTTTAGAGCACTTTCTTTTTCTATCTTTTTCACAATAGCAATTACACATTTTGGGTTTTATTACTCCTACATTTCTTATTACTTTTTACACTAGAGACACAATGTGATATTTATAAGTATGAACCTTATTTACATCACTTATGAGAATAGGCTCAAGTTGCCTCCATTTCAATATGAAGGCATCAAGCCATCCTTCTTATAGCTGAGTAATATTCCATTTCATAAAAATGCCATATCTTTTTCATTTACTCTGCAGTTGATGGGCATTTGGGTTGTTTCCAAGATTTAGCTATTACAAATTGTTCTGCTATGAACATGGGGGCACATATATTGCTATGATCTGATCTTTTCAGTATTTCTGGGAAAATACCCAGGAAGAGAATAGCTGGTTTGAATGGAACTTCCAATCCTAGTCTTCTGAGAAATCTCCGTATTGATTTCCAGAGTGCCTGCACCAGTCTTCACTCCAACCAACAGTGTAGCAGTGTTCCTTTTTCCATGTGGTCTTACCAACATTGGTTATCAGTTGTTTTCTTGATGGAGGCTATTCTTTCCTGGTGAGGTGAAATCTCAATGCTGTTTTAATTTGCATTTTTGAATGACCAGTGATGTTGAACATTTCTTCATGTACTTATTTGCCATTTGTATATCTTCATCTGAGAAATGTATGTTCATCTCAGATGCCCATTCGAATTTGGAGGTCTTGATGTTTTTAAATTCTTTACATGTTCTGCATATAAGTCCTTTGTCTGAGGGGTTGCTGGCTAAAATTATTTCCTATTCTATGGGTTTTCTTTTCACTATATTGATGATTTCTTTTGAAGTGCAGAAATTTTTCAATAATATGAGTTCCCAGTTGTTGATTCTTTGGAGTGTTTCCTGTGCAGTTTGTGTTTTGTTCATGAGTTCTCTGCCTAACTCTATGTCTCGAATACTTCTACCTACCTTCTCTTCCAGTAGATTTAGTGTTTCTGTTTGAATATTTAGATCTTTGATCCATTTCGACTTAAGTTTTGTTCATGGTGATAGGCATAGATCTACCTTCAGTCTTCAGCATGTGGAGAGCCAATTTTTCCAACACCATTTATTAAAGAGACTATCCTTCCAGTGAGCATGTTTAGCCCCTTTATCAAATATCAAGTGGCTGAGTGCTTTGTAGTTGTGCTTGCATCTTCTAATCTGTTCCATTGATCCTCAACTCTATTTCTTTGCCAGTACCAGGCTGATTTTATCACTGTGGCTTTGTAGTATAGTTTCAAGTCAGGAATCGAGATGCCTGCTGTCTTGCCTTTGTTGCCCAGAATTGCCTTTGCTATTCTAAGTTTCTTCTGTTTCCAAATAAATTTTAGGAGTGTTTTCTCTAGATCTGTGAGGTATGTTAATGGCATTTTGATTGGGATTGCATTAAATTTGTATAACAGTTTTGGGAGTATGGTCATTTTCACAATGTTGGTTCTTCCTAGCCAGGAGTAAAGAATACCCTTCCATTTTCTAATATCCTCTTCAATCTCTTTTTTAAACATAGTATAATTTTCAGCATATAGTTCTTTTACATTCTTAGTTAGGTTGATTCCTAAGTATTTCATTTTTAAAAGCTATTGTGAAGGGTGATATTTCCATAATTTCTCTCTCACTGAATTTTTTGTTTTTGTATAGGCATAGTATTGATTTCTGAGCATTGACTTTGTATCCAGCCACACTGCTGAATTTGTTTATTACCTCTAATAGTCTTTTAATGGATTTTTTGGGGTCTTCTATATAGAGTGTCATGCCATCTACAAATAGTGATAATTTAACTTCTTCCTTTCCTATCTTTATTCCTTTTATTTCTCTCTCTTGTCTGATGGCTCTGGCTAGTGTTTTCAGTGCTATATGGAATAGGAATGGTGATAGTGGGCATGCTTTTCTTGTTCCTGATTTTAAAGTGAAAGATTTAGTTTTTGTCCATTTAGTATAATGTTGGCTGTTGGTTTGTCACAGAAGGCCTTTATAAGGTTTAGGTAGACACCGTATATTCTGAGTTTCTCAAGAGTTTTTATCATGAGCATGTATTGGACTTTATCTAAAGCTTTTTCTGCATCTATTGAGATGACGATGAGGGTTTTTTTTTTTGGCTCTGTTGATGTGGTGTATTACATTTATTGATTTGCATATGTTAAACCATCCCTGCATTCCTGGAATGAATCCCACTTGGTCATGATGTATAATCTTCTTGATGATTTGCTGCATTCTATTTGCTAGTATTTAATTGAGAAGCTTTGCACCAATGTTCATTAGTGAGGTTCGCCTATAGTTCTACTTTTTGGTTGGGACTTTCTCTCTAGTTTTGGTATCAGAGTAATACTTGCCTCCAGGAATGATTGAGGGAGACTTGCTTTCTTTTCAATTTCATTGAAGAGTTTAAGGAGTATTGACATCAAGTCTTCTCTAAATTTCTTATAGAATTCAGGCAAAAATCCATCAATACCTGGGCTTTTTCTGGTTGTAAGTTTTTAATTACGTTTTCAACTTCAATAGCTGATATTGGGTTATTCAAAACTGCTATATCTTCTTGGTTGAATTTTGGTAGTTCATATGTTTCTAGAAATCTATCCATTTTCTCTGTGCTGTCCACTCTATGTGAGTAGAAATTTTCAAAGTAGGCATACATGATCTTTTGAATTTCCATGGGATCTGTAGTAATGACCCCTTTTCAGTCCTTATTGCATGAATTTGAGTTTTTTCTTTGTTTTTCCTGATAAGTTCAGGTAGAGGTTTGTCAATTGTGCTTATTCTCTCAAAAAACCAGCTTTGATTAGTTAATTGTTTGTATTTTTTTTTGAAGTGCAGAAATTTTTCAATAATATGAGTTCCCAGTTGTTGATTCTTTGGAGTGTTTCCTGTGCAGTTTGTGTTTTGTTCATGAGTTCTCTGCCTAACTCTATGTCTCAAATACTTCTACCTACCTTCTCTTCCAGTAGATTTAGTGTTTCTGTTTGAATATGTAGTTTCAATTGCATGGATTTCTGCTCTAATCTTTACAATTTCCTCTCTTCTATGAGCTTTGGGTTTAGCTTGCTCTTCTTTTTCTAGAAGCTTGAGATGAAGCATTAGGTTGTTTCTTTGTGCTTGTTCTGTTTCCTTGATATGAATATTTATTGATATATATTTCCCTCTTAGGACTGCTTTCATTGCATCCCACAGATTACAGTATGTTTCTTCTGCATTTTCATCAAACTGAAGGTATTGCTTTATTTCTTCTTTAATTTCATCTGTAACCCACTGTTTTTTTTAGAAGGTTGTTATTTAATTTATATGTATTTATGCAAGTTTTACAATTTTTTTGCATTAATTTCCAATTTCAGTGCACTATGGTCATATATTACCCACAGGATAATTTCAATACTTTTGCATTTACTTAAGGCTGTTTTATGGGATAATATATGATCTATTTTGGAGAATGTTTTATGTGAAGCTGAGAAGAATGTGTCTCCTGATGTGGGTGGTTGGAACACTGGAAAATTCTACTAAGTCCAATTGCTCACAAGTATGATTTATTTCTGTTATTTCTTTGTTGACTTTTTGTCTAGTTTATGTAGGTCTTTGTGACAATTGGGTGTTGTTTCCCTTTTATAATTGTGTTCTTGTGTGTTTGGTTTTTCATGTTCATTAGTGTTTGTCTTATATAGTTGGTTGCTCCTGTATTTGGTGCATATATATTTATAATTGTTAGTTCTTCTTGTTGTAATTTTCCACTTACAAGTATGTAGTGGCCTTCTTTATGTCTTTTAATCATTGTAGGCTTCAAGTTCACTTTGTCTGCACACAAAATAGCTACTCCTGCTTTTTTCTGGGTTCCTGTTACAGGAATACTGTTTTCCATCCTTTGACCTTTAGTCTATGAGTTTCTTTTTGAGTCAGATGTGTTTCTTGTATACAGCATATTGTGGGATCATGTTTCTTGATCAATTCTGTCAGTCTATTTCTTTTTATAGGTGAATTGAGGCCATTTACATTTATGGATATCACTGATATGTACTGGCTCAACTTTGTCTTGTTATGTTCCAGTTGTTTGCTTTCTGCTTTTCCCCCTTGTTTAATTGCTTGTCCTACCTGGTGGTTTCTTTCTGTTGTTCTGGGGATTGTGGTCATTTTTATCTTGATCTAGTATGTCTTTTTGGTACTCTTTGTAGGGTTGGCTTGGTGGATGTGAATTTCTTCAGTTGTTCTTTTCCATGAAGTATCCTGTTTCTCCATTAAATTTGAATGAAAGCTTTGCTGGGTACATCAGTCTGGGTTTTGAAGGTTGTTTTCTTTCAGGGCTTGAAATACCTCACTCCAATCTCATGTTGACTTGAGAGTTTGTGGTGAAAACTCTGCTATGATTCTAATGGGTTTTCCTTGATAGGTGAGTTGTGTTTTTTTCTCTAACAGCTTTTAGTATTCTGTTTTTATGCTGCATGTCTGAGACCTTAATTATTATATATCTGGGTGTAGATATATGTTGGTTGTGATTGTTTGGTGTTCTATATGCCTCACTTATCTGCATATCAGATTTTTTCCTCTTGTTTGAGAAATTTTCTGCTATTACTTCTGTGAATATTTTGGCTATGTCATTTGCATTGATTCCTGCCTCTTCATTGAGTCCTACTAATCTGATATTTTTTCTCTTGGCATCATCTTGAAACTGTTGGATTGTCACTTCATGCTGCTTTGTTATTTTTAAAAGTTCTATCCTTTCAACATCACTAATTGTGATCATGTCCTCAAAGTCCTAAATCCTATCCTCAGCTTCATTTAGAAGGTTTTGCACACTTTCAATAGAATTTTTTTGCTTGGATGTCTCTTTGAGTTTGTTTCATGAATTGTGCATGTTTTCTATATTGTTCATTCAAGATTTCAATCACTTTCCTATGCTCCTATACTTTTTCCTCTATTTTTTCTTTAGCTGCACTCAGCAACTACTTTAGCAATGTTATTTCTACCTTTACATGAGAAGGAACTTCTAATTTGATTTCCTCTATAGCCTCATGGAGTTTTTTTTTTATTTCATTTGATATCTTTTCAGAGGCTTCTGGTGTGTTTTTTTTGATGTCCTCTATTTCAGTGTCTCCTGTACTTGCTCCTTGTGGGCTAGATGTTTGAAATTGCATTTTGCTTTTTTGTTTTTCCATTTTCCACTTTAGAGTTAATATTTGGTCCTTCAATCTGACTAGTGTCAACTGTTAGTATGTATCTTGGGGTCCTAATGTAAGGTTAATATTTGTCCAATTCATAGTTCCCATAATGAAGAGGTGGGCCAGTCACCTGACTTCCTATTGCAGGGCCTTTTGGGTGAGTTCTATAGTCTTCATGGGCTGTCAAGCCTAGTAGTTTTGATGTATGTCAAGTTTTAGTTCCTGCTATTACTTTAGCTTCAGGTTATTACAGGTCACAAAATCTCCCTGTTTATAGTATTTGTGTTGGTTAAGGCTCTACTGTGTCTCTGTTGTATGCCTGTGTGTCTCATAAACCCTTTTGATTTTCTCCAAGTTGGGGGAGTCCTTATTGGCACATTCCTCACTCTTCCTGATGTTTTCTGTTTGCAGGAAGGAGTCACTGTCACTCTTATCAGACTCACTAAGTTCTTACAGTTAGTTGGAGAGAGCTTTACTATTGGCTCTATTTACCCACTATACACCTCATTTTAGGGGCATACTCACCAAAATGACCAGAGCCTGCTGAGATCTCCCATTTGGGTGAGGCTGTCACTGAATATCCTCTCAAGCTAGCACAGTTAATCTGCTGTATTCCAAGGTTATGGGAGAAAAGGTGGGAGTTCAGCTGGAGTTCCCTGGTCCCAAATGGTCATCTGTGGAGAAAATGAGGTTGAAGGAGAGGTCTGCATTTAAGCTGGCCCTAGGCACCTCTGGCTGGAGTTACAGGTGCTGTGAGGTGGTCTCAGTGGAGAAGACTGGGCTGTAGAAGAGGCCCACGTCTATGGTGACCCGGGCGCCTCTGGCTGGAGTTACCAGTTCCATGAGATGATCTCTGCAGATAAACTACTTCTTTTTTACATTGATTCCTATGTATTTTATTTTTTCAATGGTATTGTGAAGAGTGTGGCTCCTCTTATTTCTTTCTCAGTGATTTTGTTGTTAGTGTATAGAAATGCTATTGATTTTTGAGTGTTGACTTTGTATCCAGCTACATTACAGAATTTATTTATTATACCTAGGAGACTTTCAATGGAGTGTTGGGGGTCTTCTATGTAGATTATCATGTCATCTGCAAATAATAATAATTTAACTTCTTTTCTGATCTTTACTCCTTTTATTTCTCTCTCTTGTCTAATTGCTTTGGCTAGTATTTCAAGTACTATGCTGAAAAGGAGTGATGATAAGGGACACCTTTGTCTTGTGCCTAATTTTAAGGTATAGGCTTTCAGTTTTTGGCCATTTAATATGATGCTGGCTGTTGGTTTGTCATAGATAGCCTTTATTATATTGAGGTAAAGACCATCTATTCCAATTCTCTGTAAGGTTCCTATCATGAATGAGTGTTGGACCTTATCAAAAGCTTTTTCTGCATCTATATAAATGATCATGTAATTCTTGTTTTTGACTTTATTAATATGGTGGATTGCATTTATTGATTTATGTATGTTGAACCATTCCTTCATTCTTGATATGAATCCCACTTGGTCATGGTGTATAATCTTCTTGATGATTTGTTGCATCCTGTTTGCCAATATTTTATTCAAAATTTTTGCATCTATGTTCATTTGGGAGCGTGGCCTGTAGTTTTCTTTTTTTGGTTGGTCCTTTCTCAGGTTTTAGTACTAGAGTAATATTTACTTCCAGGAATGTGTTAGAAAGAATTGCTTCCCTTTCAATTTCATTGAATAGTTTGAGGAGCGTTTGCAGTAAGTCCTCTTTGCATTTCTTGTGGAATTCCACAGTGAATCCATCTGGATCTGGGCTTTTGTTTGTTGGTAAGGATTTAATTACATTTTCAGTTTTGTTAATTGAAATCAGGTTATTCAGCAGTTTTACAACTTCTTGACCCAGGTTTGGTACTTAATGTTTCTAGGAGTCTGTCCATTTCTTCTGTGTTATTAAGCCTATGAGTGTAGAGGATTTTGAAATTGGTCTTGATGATCTTCAGTATTTCCACAGGGTCTCTAGTTCAAAGAACCAACTCTTTGATTCATTGTATTGTTTTCTTAGTTTCTATTGCATTGATTTCTGCTCTGATCTTTATAATTTCTTCCCTTTCTTGGATTTGGGGTTGACTTGCTCTTCTTTTTCTAGATGCTTGAGGGGTAGCATCAGGTTGTTTGTGTTCATTTTGTTTTCCTGATGTGGGAATTCACTGCAAAAATTTTTCCTCTGAGGACTGATTTTGTTGCATCCCACAGGTTCCAGTAAGTTGTATTTGTATTTTCGTTTGCTTGTTGATATTGTTAATTTCTTCTTTATTTTTCTCTGTGATGCACTGATTGCTCAAGAGTGTATTATTAAATTTCCATGTGTGTGGGGTTTTTGCAGTTTCTTTTATCATTAATTTCTAGTTTCATGGAGCTATAATCTGATAACATGCATGGGATAATTTCAATTCATTTGCATTTACATAAACAAGTTCTGTGTGCTAGTATATGGTCTATTTTAGAGAACATCCCATGTGCTTCTGAGAAGAATGTATATTCTGGTGTTGTTGGGTGGAACACTGTATACATCTATCAAGTCCATTTGTTCACAGGTGTGATTCAGTTCTGTTATTTCTTTGCTGATTTTCTGCCTAGTTGACCTATCCCTTTGTGTTAATGGTGAGTTAAGATCTACTGTTATGTGTTATTGTCTATTTGATTTTTCATTTCTGTTAATACTTGCTTTGTGTAGCTAGGTGCTCTGCAATTAGGTGCATATATATTTAAGATTGTTATCTCTTCCTCTTTCAGTTTTCCCATAACTAGCATGTAGTGACCTTCTTTATCTCTCTGGACAATTCTTGGTTTGAAGTTCACATGGTCTGCAAACAGAATAGCTACCCCCGCTTTCTTTTGAGTTCCTGTTGCATGGAATATTGTTTTCCATCCATTGACTTTCAGTCTATGAGTTTCTTTTTGGGTTAGATGGGTTTCTTTTAGACAGCATATGCTTGGGCATTGTTTCTTGACCCATTCTGCCAGTCTGTTTCTTTTAATTGGTGAATTGAGGCCATTTACATTAATGGTTATAACTGTCATTATTGGTTTATTGTTGACACATTATATTTCTGATGTAGTATCTTAACTTTCCATTCTTTTTAATTGTCTGTCTTACTTAGTGTTTTTTTCCTATGTGTATCTAGAATGTCTTTCAGTATTCTGTGTAGGGTTAGTTTTGAGATCATGAAGTTCTTCAGCTGTTCTTTGTCATGGAAGTATCTTATTTCTCCATCCACTTTGAAGAGCAGTTTTGCACGGTACAGCTGTCCAGGTGGGAAGTCATTTTCCTTTATGATCTGAAATACTTCACTCCATGCTCTGCTTGACTTCATTGCTTGTGTTGAGAAGTCTGCTGTGAATCTGATAGGCTTTCCTTTATAGATGATCTGTTTCTTCTCTTTAACAGCTTTTAATATTCTGTTCTTATGTTGCATTTCTGGGATGTTGATTATTGTGTCTGGGTGTAGAATTATTTTGGTTATGGCTATTTGGAGTTCTATATGCATCACTGATCTGTGTGTCAATTTCCATTCTCATGTTTGGGAAATTTTCATCTATTGCTTCTGTAAATAGCCTCTTGATATCATTTGTGTTGTCAACTTCTTTTTCATTTATCCCTATCAATCTTATGTTGTTTTTGTTTGCATCATCTTGCAGCTGTTGAATTATTTCCTGATTCATTGTTATTTTTAGAAGACCTTTCCTTTCCTGTTCACTAGTTCCAATCTTGTCTTCGAGGACTGAAAGTCTATCTTCACTTTTGTTGAGGTGGTTTTGCCAACTTCTGATGGAATTTTTATTTCCTGCATATCTCTTTGAATCTGCTTCATGCATTCTGTTTGTTTCTTATATTGTTCACTCAGGGTTTCCATCTTTTTGCATTGTTCCTCTAACTTTTTAACTTTCTTCTTTAGATGTGTTCAGCATTTCTTTCATTACATTTATCATTTCTTCTTTTTCCCGGGAGATTATTTTTGATCTGAGTTCTTTTATAACTTCCTGGAGTTGTTTCTTCACCTCAGTTGTTATCATTTCAGGAATTTCAGGTGTATGGCTTACATTTTCTTCAATGTCCATGTCTTATAGGCTTGTTTGGGATGGGCTGGAGGCTTGAGATTGCATTTTGTTCTTTCATTTTATCATTTTTCTGTATTTCTGGCTTTGAGTCATATTCCAAAGCTTCCTTGTGCACTGAGAATCACCTCACACACTTTTGGCTCCCAAGGCAGAATGCAGGCAACTGCTAACAGCTTGGTGGTCACTGAGTGTGGCCCATTTAGGTGCATGGGAACCTTTCTTTCATCATCTGGTGATTTGGGATGCTGGACAGATTCTTTCTGGCTGGACAGGTTCTTTCTGGCTGAGTTTTTGTTCCAAAACTTTCCCTGTGTGCTGGGAATCACCTTGCACACCTTCAGCTCCCAGGGTGCAGTGGAGGTCACTGGGCATCTAAGCAAACATTTTTGAACATCTGCTTTGTGTCAACCACTGTGTTAGGTTTAGAGATTAAGTCATATAAAGTGTGCAAAATACATAAGATTTCAAATAAACATACATATACATAGGAAAGCACAAGAGAGTCAGACAGATCTCTTAGAATTAATTTTGCTGGAGACAGAGAAGGAAGGAGAGAGAGAGATGGAGAATATGATAAAAGTAGAAAGAGTTGGCCAAGTGAGTGAGACAGGGAGAAAAAATAGACAGAGGAAACAAAATGTTAAACAATGAAATCATGCTGTATTTAAGAATAATATAAAACTGAAATTTAAATCCTGGATAACATATAGTTAATAGGAATAACATTATCATTTTGAAAAATTTTCTACACATTATAACTATCCGTACTCTATGATGTGTACATACTACATTTTAATGAAAATAAAAAAGAAATCCAAAACCTTACACCATCTTCATTTATTCACTACAACCAAGTCAATATCTTCCCTGATCACTAAAAACCATCTTAGACCTGTTTGAAACCTTCTCTTCTCTTCTCTTCTCTTCTCTTCTCTTCTCTTCTCTTCTCTTCTCTTCTCACAAAGAGAAGAGAGCCTTTCAAATCTTCTTGGTGCATATTTGGCTTCATCAGTCTTAATACTTAACTCAGTTTCCAGTGGAGGCTCATCCACTTCTGTAGGTGTTCATAACTTTGTATAAGGTTCAGAGAAATCCTATGAAATAAGTGCTAGAATTATCCCTGTTTTACAGATGAGGAAACTGTAACAAAGACATTATTTCCTTGTCCAAAGACACATGGTTTAAAAAAATCACACATGGATACAATTTGGATCACTGCAACTGTAGAAACCATGCTCTAAGTTGTTGTCTTATCTTTCAAGTAAAGCACTTTGGGCTTTGTCTCAATATAAGTGAAACAGCATTGAAAAAATTATTCTTTATCAGTACTGGAGACAAAACTCAGGCCCTCCTATATGCTAGGTAAGCACTCTGTACCTGAGACATATCCTAGCCCCAAAGTACTTTAAGAAAATAATATACATTTTTTCATTTCAGAAATGTCTCTCCAGATTTTGTAGGCAGCATAGTGATCTGAATTAGTATAAGTAGTTTCTGCTGGCAAAAACAAATAATGCTATTATGGGTAAAATTTTAATTAAAATGTGAGCCTAATACAAAGTAAGATGACAAGTTCTCAAGTGCCAGAAACAAAGTAAGACCAAAACAAAACATAACAAAACAGAAACAGAAGCAACAAAAACTGAAAAGGGGAAAAAAATGACCAAAGTTGAATACTTTTGGAGCATCAGAGCATGGTATTCCAATATTCTTAGATGTTAAAAGCAGAAGAATGAGACCTAAGGCTTTGCATGGCAAAGAGCTAAAAATAAACCACATGCATAAAGCTGGGAGTTACCCTCTATGAAAGAGGAGATAAATGTCCTTTGACCTAGAATCCAGAGATACTACAATAAAGTAAGATAGCTTCTTAAGAATGGGTAAAAAAGTGAATCAAGGGAAATCAACTTTAAAGCTAACTCAACATGTATTACTCCTGTGTTAGTTTTCTGTCATTGTGACAAAATACATGAGACAATTAACTTTTAATGAGGAAAACCTTACTCTGGCTCCTTGTGTAGGACATTTCAGTGCATGGTCTTTTGTTCTTGTTGCTTTGGGCCTCTGGTAGCACAGTACTTCACAGAAGAATGGTAATAAAAGAGGTCTCTTCACCACATTGCAATCAGGAAGCAAAAAGAGAGAAGTGGGTGGGGCCTCAACAGTCTCTTCAAGGCACATCTTCAATGACATGCCATTTTTCCTTTTGGTTCCCTAATTTTTTTTGTCAACTCACCATAGCTCTACAGATGGGTACAAGGCTTTCAACACACAGGACAAATGATAACAATCTTTTAAACATAGTATTTTGTGGTTTTTTTAAACTCTAAATGTGGAAATCTAGAGTCAATATATATTTAAAACCATAGAATTTGTAGAAATGCAGCAAAGGAATTTGATATTGCACCTCAATATTATTTTCTCACCACAAGACCTGAACGTCTTCCATGGGTACAGCTCTCTTTGAAGATAAGCTCATGATTAAGTAAAAAGTTACAAGTTACATAAAGACATAAGCTTCCTTAACAGGAAGTGGTGGAAAGTATACATGAAGATCTAACTTTAATAGAACAAACTGGGTCTTTAAAACTTCAACAAGCAAAAGAAGAATGCTGTGAGAATAGAATGAGTGAATTTAAAAAGAAACAAAAATAAATTCTAAAAATGAAAAATTTGGCCCATAGAATTTAGAATTCAATAGATAGATTAATAGAACATTATAGATGAAAAGAATTTTAGAAGATACAGTTGAAAAAATGATCAATAATAAGGCAAACAAAGACAAAAACATGAAAGACAGAGAGAATAGAATGTGAAGTATCATCATGTGTTTGACCAAAAATGGAAGTTATTGCAATCTCATATTGTAGTAGAAAACAAACTGTAACTAAAAATCTGAAGATATAAAGTAAACCCATCTAAACAAAGTTAATCCATATTATAAATAGGGAGCTAATTTCCAAATTGCATTAAGATACCAGTAGCCCAAGAATAAAAAGGTTAAAGCAAATTTAAAAAAAAACTAACCAGAAAGAAATTTGATGTCCCATAAGTGAATTAAGAAAATTCTGAATTCTTGCTAGATAATGATTACTAAGTACTTTTTTAAAAAGAGAAAAAACAGGAAAAAGGTAGAAATACTACAGAATTTCAAAAAAAGAAGATAGAAAGAAATCACTGGTTGATATATTACATATTATTCTTTTAGAAATAGTTATGCAAGTTACAGGATTAAAGCACACAAAGTGAACACTCAGGCAGTGAGAGTGCAAACAGATCTGTTCAACAATCACACAAGAACCTAGAAATATGGTCATTAATCCCACATATCTAAACATACATGCAGCTATATCTTTTATAGCACTTCCTATTTATTCTTTTTTTACAACAGCAATTATACATTTTTAAAATTTTATTTAAAAAGAAAAAATGGTAGTAACAATACAGAATTCTAAAAGAAAGAAAGAAAAAGGAGAATGAGAAAAAGCCCCATTAAGAAATCAGTAATTTATAAATTACATACTGTCATCCTGGATGTAGTTGTTCAAATTACAAAGTTAAAGGGTACATAGTAAATATTCAAACAGTCAGGCTACAAACAGCTCTGCTCAAAGATCCAACAAAGACTCAGCAATATGGTCATCTATTTTACACACTCGAACATACATGCAGTTATATCCCTTAGAGTACTTTCTTGTCCTCTCTTTTTTACAATAGCAATCACACATTTTGGTTTTATTACTCTTATAGTTCTTATCATGATTTACATTAGAGACAAAATGTGATATTTATAAATAGGATTCTTATTTATTTCACTAATGAGGATAGTCTCAAGTTGTCTCCATTTACCTATGAAGGCCTCAAGATCATCCTTTTTATAGCTGAGTAATATTCCATTGTGCAAAAATACCACAACTTTTTCATCCACTCTGCAGTTGATGAGCATCTTGGTTGTTTTCAAGATTTAGCTATTAAAAATTGTGCTTCTATGAACATGGGTGCACATATATCACTGTGATATGAACTTTTCAGTTCTTCTGCAAAAATACCCAGGAGTGGAATAGCTGGATTGAATGGAGCTTCCAATCCTAGTCTTCTGAGAATTCTCCATATCAATTTCCATAGTGGTTGCACCAGTCTATATTCCCACCAACAGTGGAGCAGTGTTCCTTTTTCCCCACAGCCTCACCAACATTTGTTATCAGTTGATTTCTTCTTGGCAGCTATTTCCAGAGTGAGATGAAATCTCAATGTTGTTTTAATTTGCATTTCTCGAATGACCAGTGATGGTGAACATTTCTTCATGTATTTATTTGCCATTTGCATATCTTTCTCTGAGAACTGTGTGTTCATCTCAGATGCACATTTTTGGAGAGGGTCTTTGAATTTGAGGAGCTTGATGTTTTTCAATTCTTTATATATTCTGGACATAAGTCTTTGTCTGAGGGGTTGTTGGCTAAAATTATTTCCCACTCCATTGGTTTTCTTTCCACTCTGTTGGTGATTTCCTTTGAAGTGCAGAAACTTTTCAATAATGTGAGATATCAGATGTTGATCTTTGAAGTGTTTCCCGTGCAGTTTGCGTTTGGTTCATGAATTCTCTGCCTACCCCTATGTCTCCAAGACTTCTGCCTACGTTGTCTTCCAGTAGATTTAGTGTTTCTCTTTTATTATTTAGGTCTTTGATCCATTTAGACTTTAGTTTTGTGCATGGTGCTATGCATGGATCTAGTTTCAGTCTTCAGCAGGTAGAGAGCCAATTTTTCCAACACTATTTATTAAAGAGTCTGTCCTTCTTTCAGTGGACATATTTAGCCCCTTTGTCAAATATCAGGTGGCTGAGTGTCTTTGTAGTTGTGCTTGCATCTTCTAATCTGTTCCATTGATCCTCAGGTATATTTCTTTGCCAGTACCAAGCTGATTTTATCACTGTGGCTTTATAGTACTGTTTCAAGTCAGGAATTGAGATGCCTCCTGCCTTGCTTTTGTTGCCTAGAATTGCCTTTGCTATTCTAGGTTTCTTCTGTTTCCAAATGAATTTTAGTAGTGTGTTCTCCAGATCTGTGAGGTATGTCAATGGTATTTTGATTGGGATTGCATTAAATCTGTATAACAGTTTTGGGATTATAGCCATTTTCACAATGTTGGTTCTTCCCAACCAAGAGCAAAGAATGTCCTTCCATTTTCTAATATCCTCTTCAATCCCCTTTCTCAGTGTAGTATAATTTTCAGCATATAGGTCTTTTACATTTTTAGTTAGGTTGATTCCTAAGTATTTCATTTTTTTACATGTTATTGTAAAGGGTGCTATTTCCATAATTTCTCTCTCAGTGAGGTTTTTTTTTTTGTGTGTACAGGAATGCCATTGATTTCTGAGCATTGACTTTATATCCAGCTACACTGCTGAACTTGTTTTTTACCTCTAGCAGTCATTTAATGGAGTCTTTTAGGTCTTCTGTATAGAGTATCATGTCATCTGCAAATAGTGATAATTTAACTTTTTCCTTTCTTACCTTTACTGTTTTATTTCTCTCTCTTGTCTGAGTGCCCTGGCTAGTGTTTCCAGAACTATATTGAAAAGGAGTGGTGATAGTGGACATCCTTGACTGGTTCCTGATTTTAAAGTAAAAGCTTTCAGTTTTTGTCCATTTAGTACAATGTTGGCTGTTGGTTTGTCATAGATGGGCTCTATAAGGTTGAGGTAGATGCTGTGCATTCTGAGTTTCTGAAGGGTTTTTATCATGAACATGTGTTGGACTTTGTTGAACACTTTTTCTGCATCTATTGAGATGACCATGTGGTTTTTGTTTTTGGCTCTGTTGATGTGGTGTATTACATTTATTGATTTGCATATGTTAAACCATCCCTGCATTCCTGGAATGAACCCCACTTGGTCATGATGTATAATCTTTTTGATAATTTGCTGCATTCTATTTGTCAGGATTTTGTTGAGAATCTTTGCAACAATGTTCATTAGTGAGATTGGCCTATAGCTCTCTTTTTTGGTTGGATCTTTCTCTGGTTTTGGTATGAGAGTAATACTTGCCTCCAGGAATGATTTAGGGAGGATTGCTTTTTTCTCAATTTCATTGAAGAGTTTAAGGAGTACTGGCATCAAATCTTCTCTAAATTTCTTGTAGAATTCAGCTGTGAATCCATCAGGACCTGGGCTTTTCTTTGTTGGTAAGTTTTTAATTACATTTTCAGTTTCAATAGCTGATATTGGGTTATTCAAAATTGCTATACCTTCTTGGTTGAGTTTTGGTAGTTCATATGTTTCTAGAAATCTGTCCATTTCCTCTGTTTTCCACTCTATGTGAGTAGAGATTTTCAAAGTAGGTATTCATGATCTTTTGAATTTCCATGGGATCTGTAGTAATTTCTCCCTTTTCACTTCTTATTGCATGAATTTGGGTTTTTTCTTTCTTTCTCTTGATAAGGTTAGCTAGGGGTTTGTCAATTTTGCTTATTCTCTCAAAAAAGAAGCTTTTCAATTCATTAATTCTTTGTATTGTTTTTTAGTTTCAATTGCATTGATTTCTGCTCTAATCTTTACAATTTCCTCTCTTCTATGAGCTTTGGGTTTAGCTTGCTCTTCTTTTTCTAGAAGCTTGAGATGGAGCATTAGGTTGTTTATTTGTGCTTGTTCTGTTTTCTTGATGTAATGGTTTATTGCTATATATTTGCCTCTTAAGACTGCTTTCATTGTATCCCACAGATTATAGTATGTTTTTTCTATATTTTCATTGAATTGTAGGTATTGTTTTATTTCTTCTTTAAATTCATCTGTAGCTCACTGACTGTTCAAAAGGCTGTTATTTAATTTCCATGTATTTATGCAGGTTTTACAATTTCTTTTGCCATTAATTTCCAATTTCAGTGCACTATGGTCAGATATTATGCATGATATGATTTCAATATCTTTGCATTTACTTAAGAATGTTTTATGGGATAATATATGGTCTATTTTGGAGAATGTCTCGTGCAGCTGAAAAGAATGTGTATTCTGATGTGGTTGGGTGGAACACTCTGTAAACATCTTCTAAGTCCAATTATTCACAGGTATGATTCAGTTCTGTTATTTCTTTGATGACTTTTTGTCTAGTTGATTTATCTCTTTGTGACAGTGGGCTGTTAAGATCTCCTGTTATAATTGTGTTCTTGTGTATTTGGTTTTTCATGTCCATTAGTGTCTGTCTTATATAGTAGGGTGCTCCTGTATTTGGCGCATATATATTTATAATTGTTAGCTCTTTCTCTTGAATTTTACCACTAACAAGTATGTAATGACCTTCTCTATCTCTTTTAATTATTTTAGGTTTGAAGTTCATGTTGTCTGCAAAGAGAATAGCTACCCCTGCTTTTTCTGGGTTCCTGTTTCATGGAATACTGTTTTTCCATCCTTTGACTTTTAGTCTGTGTTTCCTTTTGGGTCAGATGTATTTCTTGTATACAGCATATTGTGGGATCCTGTTTCTTGATCCATTCTGTCAATCTATTTCTTTTTATAGGTGAATTGAGGTCATTTATATTTATGGATATCACTGATATATACTGGTTCGACTTTGCCATGTTATGTTCCAGTTGTTTCTTTCTGCTTTTCCTCTTATTTAATTGCTTATCCTACCTGGTAGTTTCTTTCTATTGTTGTTTCAGGGATTATGGTCAGTTTTATCTCTGTCTAGTATGTATTTCAGTACTCTTTCTAGGGTTGGTTTTGTGGATGTGAATTTTTTCAGTTGTTCTTTGTCATGCAAGTATCTTGTTTCTCCATTAAATTTGAATGAAAGTTTTGCTGTGTAAATCAGTCTGGGTTGAAGGTTGTTTTCTTTCAGGGCTTGAAATACCTCACTCCAAGCTCTTCTTGACTTGAGGGTTTGTGCTGAAAAGTCTGCCATGATTTTAATGGGTTTTCCTTGATAGGTGAGTTGTGTCTTTTCTCTGACAGCTTTTAATATTCTGTTTTTATGCTGTATGTCTGAGATCTTAATTATTATGTGTCTGGGTGTAGATTTATGTTGATTGTGACTGTTTGGTGTTCTATATGCCTCACTTATTTGCATATCAGATTCTTTCCCCATGTTTGGGAAATTTTCTGCTATTATTTCTGTAAATACTTTACATATGTCTTTTGCCTGGACTCCTGTATCTTTGCTAATGCCTATTATTCTTATATTGTTGCTCTTGGCATCATCATGAAGCTTCTGGATTGTCATTTCATGCTGCTTTTTTATTTTTAAAAGTTCTATCCTTTCCTGATCACTAAGTGTGATCCTGTCCTCAAGGTCCAAAATCCTATCCTCAGCTTCCTTTAGGCAGTTTTGCATGCTTTCAATAGAATTTTTTGTTTCTTGGATGTTTCTTTGAGTTTGTTTCATGAATTCTGCTTGTTTTCTATATTGTTCATCCAAAGTTTCAATCAGTTTCCCATGCTCATGTACTTTTTTCTCTAGTTCTTCTTTAGCTGCATTCAACAACTCCTTTACTAAAGTTGTTATTTCTCTTTACATGGGAGACTACTTCTAATTTGATTTCCTCTATAGCCTGACTGAGTTGTTTTTTATTTCATTCACTGTCTTTTCAGAGATTCCCAGTGTGTTAGTTTTGGGGTCCTCTATTTCATTGTCTCCTATACTTGCTTCTGGTGAACTATATGTTTGAGACTGCATTTGGGTTTTTGGTTTTGTCATTTTCACTCTGCCTGATGTTTTCTATGTGTAGGAGGGGATCACACACACTCTTTTCAGACACACCAAATTCTTGCAGTTAGTTGGAGGGGGTTTTACTACTGGCCCTAATAATCCCCTGTATACCTCTATTTTAGGGATACACTCATCACATTGATACAGTCAATCTGGTGCAGTCACAAGTTTGCCACCTGGGGGCAAATTCCAAATTTTCTCACACTAACTGGATCCCGGTGAGATCTTCTGATGTTCCAGGTGGGAGGGTGGGTCCATCTGTAGCAGTCCAGGGCAGTTTTCAGTCTTGAGAGGGCCTCCTCAATGTTCCCAGTGGCAGGGCAGGCCCACAGGGGAGGTTCTGTTAGCCTACCCCTGAAGCAGGCTTGGGCTGAGTTCCTGGTGGCAAGGTGGGCCCTTGGTGGAGCTTATATGGAGCCTACACCTGAGGCAGGCTTGAGCTGAGTTCTGGGTGGCAAGGCGGGCCCTTGGTGGAGTTTGCGGGGAGCCTTGCCCTGAGGCAGGCTTGGGCTGAGTTCTGGTGGTACAGCAGGCTGTTGGTGGAGCTTACTACTAAGTACTTTTTACTTACCACAATCTGTGATTTCCATCCCCACACACCTTTCACTAAAGCATGTCCTTTGGTTATTTCTATTTTATAAATGAGGAGACTGAAGCAATGAAAGCCAAGGTTTCCCAAATACTCTTAGTCAGTAGGTAATATAACAAGTATTCCAGCTCAGGAAGCCTGGCTATAGACACTACCACTACTCTATACTATCTTTTAGTATCATCACAGGGAGAAAAAAGTTTTAAAATATAGAGAAATATGCTTTGACTCTTAGATTAATGTATATTGTTTGACTACTATAGAGAAAAATTTGTCATCATCTATCACAAAGAGATGGTTACCTCTATAATTCTTATTTTCATTAAAATCTAAAAATCAAGTGTGTGTTCTGGAGGTGATAATGACAATGGAGTTTGTCATTTTCCAGAAGCCTGAGACTGGTTAAAAGAAGTGTTATGAGATTGGCATTGACTGCTATTTAACTCACACTTCACAGTTCTTGATTGTCTAAGCCAAATCTGTTTTTCAAACTGCTCTAAGGTACCTTTCATTCTTCCATTCCTGGTCTTCTTTAAAATCGCCATCAAATCGATGCCACCAAGCAGTTGGGAACTTTGATCTGCATTCATTTCAACAAATAATGCACCAGACAGAGGAGTAGTAGAACACCAGCTGCCTGGGATTTTTCTGGTCAGCTTGGCTTGAGGGAATTATGAGACCATCTCTTCAGGAACTTCACACATAAATAATGTTTATGAGGCCAGACTACTGGGTTTTTGCTTCCAGGCCCAGTGTGAATTCCCTAACCTATTCATCCCATTAATTTCTGACCTACATTAGAGGAAATCACTAAAAATTTATAAATCAGGGACTCTTGGACTAACCTGTGCCCTTATCTGAGCTGTCAATATATCTTGGCCTTTTGCCCTTAAATCCATATATTATAGAATAGCAATCATGTTCTATTGTTCCCTCACTTTTTCACTTCTAGGCAACTTGTTTTTCAAAATCACATTTTGATTTTAATGTACTCTCCAACCATCTGTTTGCCCTGGATCTTTGAGACCATTTAAATGGAGTAAAATGAAACTACAAAAGCACAGATAAATCAGCTTTATACTCTAAAACGTGTTGTGATACTGTTGGTGGCCCTATAGTGACATCTTAGAAAATGTATGTAGAAAAGGTAATATATACTCTGGAAAAGTCTAGAAGGAGTATTTCTCTGTGCTAGCTGTTCTACTATGTTTGTAGGCATCTATTTTCCCTTTCCAGATATATCATAGATCAAATATTGCCAGGGTTTTTTACATATAGCATGTTGGACTTCCACAAACTATTAGTCAATAATCTTGTTAAGTAGTTTGTGAAATTTTATGTTTCAAGGGGTTGTAACTCCTCTGAGAATTTACTTCTAAAATTTTTATATGCTGCCACAAGATGGAGATAGAGTCAAAATTGTATGTGTAATTTTTTTAATTTTAAAGAGAAAAAATAACAACGATACATAGCTTCAAAACAAAACAGGAAATTAACAGTGGTTAATATATTGTGTATTATTATCTTCAAAGTAGTTGCTCAGTTTACAAGATATATGAATGCAAAGTTGATCAAACAATGTAAGTGCAAGCCATTTTTTCAATGAGTTAATAGAAATTAGTAGTATAATTTTCTTAGCATATATATATACTTTTCAATCACTTCTTTTTACCTTTCTCCATCTCAGTTGTTATTTCCTTTTGAGCAGTTTCTTTCTCTTTCATTATAACTATTGTGCATTTTGGATCTTATTTACTCTTTCAGTTTCTTACACTAGGGAGACAATACAATGTTCACACATGTGAGTATGATTCATTTTGGTCTCTAGTTGCATCCATTAATCTATAAAAGCCTTGAGTTTGTCTTTCTTTAATGCTAAATAGTACTCCACTGTACAGAAATAACATAACTTTTTTGTCCATTTCTTGATTGATGAGCACTTAGGTTGTTTCCAAGATCTAGCTATTACAAATTGTGCTTCTATAAACATGGGCCTGCGTATAAATTATGGTATGTGCAATATTTTTGAATATCTATTATGTCAGTCATTGGAGGAATATTAGTTTCTTATTCTTTATGCATGTTAGCTCAGCAACATTTTATTTAACTATACCATAAATTATTTTATTAACCCTATGAGGAAGATATTATTGCATTTTAGAGGAGGAAATGGAGGCAAGTCTGGGAGCTTTTAACCTAAAAACTTCTCAGAAATATAATTAGAAATTTTCTCCTAAATAGTTTTTATGCATGAACTGAACCTAGAGCCTTCTACATGTTAGCTAAGCATTCTACCATTAAATTATACACTAGCACCCTCCAAAACATTTTAAAGGACTTTTTGTTCAGTTAGTCATATATTTAGCCATGACTCAGCAACCTCACTCCTAAGAATTTATTCAGGAAAAATGAAAACATGAACTTACCTGAATACAATTATTTATAGCAGCATTATTTACAATGGTCAAACTGGAAAAAAATAAAATGTTTATCACCTTGTAATTACATAAGTACACTATGGCATAGTCACATAATGGAGCACAATTTAGAAATAAAAGGAAACTATAGATAACTTGCAAGAATGTGGATGAATTCCAAAAGTATAAATGCTAAATTAAAAAGCCAGGCACATTGCAGGGTTCCATCCCTACAATATTTAGGAAAAGGTAAAACTATAGATACACAGTGAAGAGTCAGGAGTCAATGCAAATGAGGTAGCCAAAATATTCACAGAAGTAATAGAAGAAAATTTCTCAAACATAGGGAAAGTATCTGATATGCAGATAAGTGAGGCATATAGAAAATACCATTGACATACCTTGCAGATCTAGAGAAAACACTCCTAAAGTTCATTTGGAAATAGAAGAAACCTAGAATAGCAAAGGCAATTCTGGGCAACAAAGGCAAGGCAGGAGGCATCTCAGTTCCTTACTTGAATCTATACTACAAAGCCACAGTAATAAAATCAGCATGGTACTGGCAAAGAAATATACCTGAGGATCAATGGAACAGATTAGAAGATGCAAGCACAACTACAAAGACACTCAGCCACCTGATATTTGACAAAGGGGCTAAATATGTCCACTGAAAGAAGGACAGCCTCTTTAATAAATAGTGTTGGAAAAATTGGCTCTCCACTTTCTGAAGACTAAAACTAGATCCATGCATAGCACCATGCACAAAACTAAAGTCTAAATGGATCAAAGACCTAAATAATAAAAGAGAAACACTAAATCTACTGGAAGACAACGTAGGCAGAAGTCTTGGAGACATAGGGGTAGGCAGAGAATTCATGAACCAAACGCAAACTGCACGGGAAACACTTCAAAGATCAACATCTGATATCTCACATTATTGAAAAGTTTCTGCACTTCAAAGGAAATCACCAACAGAGTGGAAAGAAAACCAATGGAGTGGGAAATAATTTTAGCCAACAACCCCTCAGACAAAGACTTATGTCCAGAATATATAAAGAATTGAAAAACATCAAGCTCCTCAAATTCAAAGACCCTCTCCAAAAATGTGCATCTGAGATGAACACACAGTTCTCAGAGAAAGATATGCAAATGGCAAATAAATACATGAAGAAATGTTCACCATCACTGGTCATTCGAGAAATGCAAATTAAAACAACATTGAGATTTCATCTCACTCTGGAAATAGCTGCCAAGAAGAAATCAACTGATAACAAATGTTGGTGAGGCTGTGGGGAAAAAGGAACACTGCTCCACTGTTGGTGGGAATATAGACTGGTGCAACCACTATGGAAATTGATATGGAGAATTCTCAGAAGACTAGGATTGGAAGCTCCATTCAATCCAGCTATTCCACTCCTGGGTATTTTTGCAGAAGAACTGAAAAGTTCATATCACAGTGATATATGTGCACCCATGTTCATAGAAGCACAATTTTTAATAGCTAAATCTTGAAAACAACCAAGATGCTCATCAACTGCAGAGTGGATGAAAAAGTTGTGGTATTTTTGCACAATGGAATATTACTCAGCTATAAAAAGGATGATCTTGAGGCCTTCATAGGTAAATGGAGACAACTTGAGACTATCCTCATTAGTGAAATAAATAAGAATCCTATTTATAAATATCACATTTTGTCTCTAATGTAAATCATGATAAGAACTATAAGAGTAATAAAACCAAAATGTGTGATTGCTATTGTAAAAAAGAGAGGACAAGAAAGTACTCTAAGGGATATAACTGCATGTATGTTCGAGTGTGTAAAATAGATGACCATATTGCTGAGTCTTTGTTGGATCTTTGAGCAGAGCTGTTTGTAGCCTGACTGTTTGAATATTTACTATGTACCCTTTAACTTTGTAATTTGAACAACTACATCCAGGATGACAGTATGTAATTTATAAATTACTGATTTCTTAATGGGGCTTTTTCTCATTCTCCTTTTTCTTTCTTTCTTTTAGAATTCTGTATTGTTACTACCATTTTTTCTTTTTAAATAAAATTTTAAAAATGTATAATTGCTGTTGTAAAAAAAGAATAAATAGGAAGTGCTATAAAAGATATAGCTGCATGTATGTTTAGATATGTGGGATTAATGACCATATTTCTAGGTTCTTGTGTGATTGTTGAACAGATCTGTTTGCACTCTCACTGCCTGAGTGTTCACTTTGTGTGCTTTAATCCTGTAACTTGCATAACTATTTCTAAAAGAATAATATGTAATATATCAACCAGTGATTTCTTTCTATCTTCTTTTTTTGAAATTCTGTAGTATTTCTACCTTTTTCCTGTTTTTTCTCTTTTTAAAAAAGTACTTAGTAATCATTATCTAGCAAGAATTCAGAATTTTCTTAATTCACTTATGGGACATCAAATTTCTTTCTGGTTAGTTTTTTTTTAAATTTGCTTTAACCTTTTTATTCTTGGGCTACTGGTATCTTAATGCAATTTGGAAATTAGCTCCCTATTTATAATATGGATTAACTTTGTTTAGATGGGTTTACTTTATATCTTCAGATTTTTAGTTACAGTTTGTTTTCTACTACAATATGAGATTGCAATAACTTCCATTTTTGGTCAAACACATGATGATACTTCACATTCTATTCTCTCTGTCTTTCATGTTTTTGTCTTTGTTTGCCTTATTATTGATCATTTTTTCAACTGTATCTTCTAAAATTCTTTTCATCTATAATGTTCTATTAATCTATCTATTGAATTCTAAATTCTATGGGCCAAATTTTTCATTTTTAGAATTTATTTTTGTTTCTTTTTAAATTCACTCATTCTATTCTCACAGCATTCTTCTTTTGCTTGTTGAAGTTTTAAAGACCCAGTTTGTTCTATTAAAGTTAGATCTTCATGTATACTTTCCACCACTTCCTGTTAAGGAAGCTTATGTCTTTATGTAACTTGTAACTTTTTACTTAATCATGAGCTTATCTTCAAAGAGAGCTGTACCCATGGAAGACGTTCAGGTCTTGTGGTGAGAAAATAATATTGAGGTGCAATATCAAATTCCTTTGCTGCATTTCTACAAATTCTATGGTTTTAAATATATATTGACTCTAGATTTCCACATTTAGAGTTTAAAAAAACCACAAAATACTATGTTTAAAAGATTGTTATCATTTGTCCTGTGTGTTGAAAGCCTTGTACCCATCTGTAGAGCTATGGTGAGTTGACAAAAAAAATTAGGGAACCAAAAGGAAAAATGGCATGTCATTGAAGATGTGCCTTGAAGAGACTGTTGAGGCCCCACCCACTTCTCTCTTTTTGCTTCCTGATTGCAATGTGGTGAAGAGACCTCTTTTATTACCATTCTTCTGTGAAGTACTGTGCTACCAGAGGCCCAAAGCAACAAGAACAAAAGACCATGCACTGAAATGTCCTACACAAGGAGCCAGAGTAAGGTTTTCCTCATTAAAAGTTAATTGTCTCATGTATTTTGTCACAATGACAGAAAACTAACACAGGAGTAATACATGTTGAGTTAGCTTTAAAGTTGATTTCCCTTGATTCACTTTTTTACCCATTCTTAAGAAGCTATCTTACTTTATTGTAGTATCTCTGGATTCTAGGTCAAAGGACATTTATCTCCTCTTTCATAGAGGGTAACTCCCAGCTTTATGCATGTGGTTTATTTTTAGCTCTTTGCCATGCAAAGCCTTAGGTCTCATTCTTCTGCTTTTAACATCTAAGAATATTGGAATACCATGCTCTGATGCTCCAAAAGTATTCAACTTTGGTCATTTTTTTCCCCTTTTCAGTTTTTGTTGCTTCTGTTTCTGTTTTGTTATGTTTTGTTTTGGTCTTACTTTGTTTCTGGCACTTGAGAACTTGTCATCTTACTTTGTATTAGGCTCACATTTTAATTAAAATTTTACCCATAATAGCATTATTTGTTTTTGCCAGCAGAAACTACTTATACTAATTCAGATCACTATGCTGCCTACAAAATCTGGAGAGACATTTCTGAAATGAAAAAATGTATATTATTTTCTTAAAGTACTTTGGGGCTAGGATATGTCTCAGGTACAGAGTGCTTACCTAGCATATAGGAGGGCCTGAGTTTTGTCTCCAGTACTGATAAAGAATAATTTTTTCAATGCTGTTTCACTTATATTGAGACAAAGCCCAAAGTGCTTTACTTGAAAGATAAGACAACAACTTAGAGCATGGTTTCTACAGTTGCAGTGATCCAAATTGTATCCATGTGTGATTTTTTTAAACCATGTGTCTTTGGACAAGGAAATAATGTCTTTGTTACAGTTTCCTCATCTGTAAAACAGGGATAATTCTAGCACTTATTTCATAGGATTTCTCTGAACCTTATACAAAGTTATGAACACCTACAGAAGTGGATGAGCCTCCACTGGAAACTGAGTTAAGTATTAAGACTGATGAAGCCAAATATGCACCAAGAAGATTTGAAAGGCTCTCTTCTCTTTGTGAGAAGAGAAGAGAAGAGAAGAGAAGAGAAGAGAAGAGAAGAGAAGAGAAGAGAAGGTTTCAAACAGGTCTAAGATGGTTTTTAGTGATCAGGGAAGATATTGACTTGGTTGTAGTGAATAAATGAAGATGGTGTAAGGTTTTGGATTTCTTTTTTATTTTCATTAAAATGTAGTATGTACACATCATAGAGTACGGATAGTTATAATGTGTAGAAAATTTTTCAAAATGATAATGTTATTCCTATTAACTATATGTTATCCAGGATTTAAATTTCAGTTTTATATTATTCTTAAATACAGCATGATTTCATTGTTTAACATTTTGTTTCCTCTGTCTATTTTTTCTCCCTGTCTCACTCACTTGGCCAACTCTTTCTACTTTTATCATATTCTCCATCTCTCTCTCTCCTTCCTTCTCTGTCTCCAGCAAAATTAATTCTAAGAGATCTGTCTGACTCTCTTGTGCTTTCCTATGTATATGTATGTTTATTTGAAATCTTATGTATTTTGCACACTTTATATGACTTAATCTCTAAACCTAACACAGTGGTTGACACAAAGCAGATGTTCAAAAATGTTTGCTTAGATGCCCAGTGACCTCCACTGCACCCTGGGAGCTGAAGGTGTGCAAGGTGATTCCCAGCACACAGGGAAAGTTTTGGAACAAAAACTCAGCCAGAAAGAACCTGTCCAGCCAGAAAGAATCTGTCCAGCATCCCAAATCACCAGATGATGAAAGAAAGGTTCCCATGCACCTAAATGGGCCACACTCAGTGACCACCAAGCTGTTAGCAGTTGCCTGCATTCTGCCTTGGGAGCCAAAAGTGTGTGAGGTGATTCTCAGTGCACAAGGAAGCTTTGGAATATGACTCAAAGCCAGAAATACAGAAAAATGATAAAATGAAAGAACAAAATGCAATCTCAAGCCTCCAGCCCATCCCAAACAAGCCTATAAGACATGGACATTGAAGAAAATGTAAGCCATACACCTGAAATTCCTGAAATGATAACAACTGAGGTGAAGAAACAACTCCAGGAAGTTATAAAAGAACTCAGATCAAAAATAATCTCCCGGGAAAAAGAAGAAATGATAAATGTAATGAAAGAAATGCTGAACACATCTAAAGAAGAAAGTTAAAAAGTTAGAGGAACAATGCAAAAAGATGGAAACCCTGAGTGAACAATATAAGAAACAAACAGAATGCATGAAGCAGATTCAAAGAGATATGCAGGAAATAAAAATTCCATCAGAAGTTGGCAAAACCACCTCAACAAAAGTGAAGATAGACTTTCAGTCCTCGAAGACAAGATTGGAACTAGTGAACAGGAAAGGAAAGGTCTTCTAAAAATAACAATGAATCAGGAAATAATTCAACAGCTGCAAGATGATGCAAACAAAAACAACATAAGATTGATAGGGATAAATGAAAAAGAAGTTGACAACACAAATGATATCAAGAGGCTATTTACAGAAGCAATAGATGAAAATTTCCCAAACATGAGAATGGAAATTGACACACAGATCAGTGATGCATATAGAACTCCAAATAGCCATAACCAAAATAATTCTACACCCAGACACAATAATCAACATCCCAGAAATGCAACATAAGAACAGAATATTAAAAGCTGTTAAAGAGAAGAAACAGATCATCTATAAAGGAAAGCCTATCAGATTCACAGCAGACTTCTCAACACAAGCAATGAAGTCAAGCAGAGCATGGAGTGAAGTATTTCAGATCATAAAGGAAAATGACTTCCCACCTGGACAGCTGTACCGTGCAAAACTGCTCTTCAAAGTGGATGGAGAAATAAGATACTTCCATGACAAAGAACAGCTGAAGAACTTCATGATCTCAAAACTAACCCTACACAGAATACTGAAAGACATTCTAGATACACATAGGAAAAAAACACTAAGTAAGACAGACAATTAAAAAGAATGGAAAGTTAAGATACTACATCAGAAATATAATGTGTCAACAATAAACCAATAATGACAGTTATAACCATTAATGTAAATGGCCTCAATTCACCAATTAAAAGAAACAGACTGGCAGAATGGGTCAAGAAACAATGCCCAAGCATATGCTGTCTAAAAGAAACCCATCTAACCCAAAAAGAAACTCATAGACTGAAAGTCAATGGATGGAAAACAATATTCCATGCAACAGGAACTCAAAAGAAAGCGGGGGTAGCTATTCTGTTTGCAGACCATGTGAACTTCAAACCAAGAATTGTCCAGAGAGATAAAGAAGGTCACTACATGCTAGTTATGGGAAAACTGAAAGAGGAAGAGATAACAATCTTAAATATATATGCACCTAATTGCAGAGCACCTAGCTACACAAAGCAAGTATTAACAGAAATGAAAAATCAAATAGACAATAACACATAACAGTAGATCTTAACTCACCATTAACACAAAGGGATAGGTCAACTAGGCAGAAAATCAGCAAAGAAATAACAGAACTGAATCACACCTGTGAACAAATGGACTTGATAGATGTATACAGTGTTCCACCCAACAACACCAGAATATACATTCTTCTCAGAAGCACATGGGATGTTCTCTAAAATAGACCATATACTAGCACACAGAACTTGTTTATGTAAATGCAAATGAATTGAAATTATCCCATGCATGTTATCAGATTATAGCTCCATGAAACTAGAAATTAATGATAAAAGAAACTGCAAAAACCCCACACACATGGAAATTTAATAATACACTCTTGAGCAATCAGTGCATCACAGAGAAAAATAAAGAAGAAATTAACAATATCAACAAGCAAACGAAAATACAAATACAACTTACTGGAACCTGTGGGATGCAACAAAATCAGTCCTCAGAGGAAAAATTTTTGCAGTGAATTCCCACATCAGGAAAACAAAATGAACACAAACAACCTGATGCTACCCCTCAAGCATCTAGAAAAAGAAGAGCAAGTCAACCCCAAATCCAAGAAAGGGAAGAAATTATAAAGATCAGAGCAGAAATCAATGCAATAGAAACTAAGAAAACAATACAATGAATCAAAGAGTTGGTTCTTTGAACTAGAGACCCTGTGGAAATACTGAAGATCATCAAGACCAATTTCAAAATCCTCTACACTCATAGGCTTAATAACACAGAAGAAATGGACAGACTCCTAGAAACATTAAGTACCAAACCTGGGTCAAGAAGTTGTAAAACTGCTGAATAACCTGATTTCAATTAACAAAACTGAAAATGTAATTAAATCCTTACCAACAAACAAAAGCCCAGATCCAGATGGATTCACTGTGGAATTCCACAAGAAATGCAAAGAGGACTTACTGCAAACGCTCCTCAAACTATTCAATGAAATTGAAAGGGAAGCAATTCTTTCTAACACATTCCTGGAAGTAAATATTACTCTAGTACTAAAACCTGAGAAAGGACCAACCAAAAAAAGAAAACTACAGGCCACGCTCCCAAATGAACATAGATGCAAAAATTTTGAATAAAATATTGGCAAACAGGATGCAACAAATCATCAAGAAGATTATACACCATGACCAAGTGGGATTCATATCAAGAATGAAGGAATGGTTCAACATACATAAATCAATAAATGCAATCCACCATATTAATAAAGTCAAAAACAAGAATTACATGATCATTTATATAGATGCAGAAAAAGCTTTTGATAAGGTCCAACACTCATTCATGATAGGAACCTTACAGAGAATTGGAATAGATGGTCTTTACCTCAATATAATAAAGGCTATCTATGACAAACCAACAGCCAGCATCATATTAAATGGCCAAAAACTGAAAGCCTATACCTTAAAATTAGGCACAAGACAAAGGTGTCCCTTATCATCACTCCTTTTCAGCATAGTACTTGAAATACTAGCCAAAGCAATTAGACAAGAGAGAGAAATAAAAGGAGTAAAGATCAGAAAAGAAGTTAAATTATTATTATTTGCAGATGACATGATAATCTACATAGAAGACCCCCAACACTCCATTGAAAGTCTCCTAGGTATAATAAATAAATTCTGTAATGTAGCTGGATACAAAGTCAACACTCAAAAATCAATAGCATTTCTATACACTAACAACAAAATCACTGAGAAAGAAATAAGAGGAGCCACACTCTTCACAATACCATTGAAAAAATAAAATACATAGGAATCAATGTAAAAAAGAAGTAGTTTATCTGCAGAGATCATCTCATGGAACTGGTAACTCCAGCCAGAGGCGCCCGGGTCACCATAGACGTGGGCCTCTTCTACAGCCCAGTCTTCTCCACTGAGACCACCTCACAGCACCTGTAACTCCAGCCAGAGGTGCCTAGGGCCAGCTTAAATGCAGACCTCTCCTTCAACCTCATTTTCTCCACAGATGACCATTTGGGACCAGGGAACTCCAGCTGAACTCCCACCTTTTCTCCCATAACCTTGGAATACAGCAGATTAACTGTGCTAGCTTGAGAGGATATTCAGTGACAGCCTCACCCAAATGGGAGATCTCAGCAGGCTCTGGTCATTTTGGTGAGTATGCCCCTAAAATGAGGTGTATAGTGGGTAAATAGAGCCAATAGTAAAGCTCTCTCCAACTAACTGTAAGAACTTAGTGAGTCTGATAAGAGTGACAGTGACTCCTTCCTGCAAACAGAAAACATCAGGAAGAGTGAGGAATGTGCCAATAAGGACTCCCCCAACTTGGAGAAAATCAAAAGGGTTTATGAGACACACAGGCATACAACAGAGACACAGTAGAGCCTTAACCAACACAAATACTATAAACAGGGAGATTTTGTGACCTGTAATAACCTGAAGCTAAAGTAATAGCAGGAACTAAAACTTGACATACATCAAAACTACTAGGCTTGACAGCCCATGAAGACTATAGAACTCACCCAAAAGGCCCTGCAATAGGAAGTCAGGTGACTGGCCCACCTCTTCATTATGGGAACTATGAATTGGACAAATATTAACCTTACATTAGGACCCCAAGATACATACTAACAGTTGACACTAGTCAGATTGAAGGACCAAATATTAACTCTAAAGTGGAAAATGGAAAAACAAAAAAGCAAAATGCAATTTCAAACATCTAGCCCACAAGGAGCAAGTACAGGAGACACTGAAATAGAGGACATCAAAAAAAACACACCAGAAGCCTCTGAAAAGATATCAAATGAAATAAAAAAAAAACTCCATGAGGCTATAGAGGAAATCAAATTAGAAGTTCCTTCTCATGTAAAGGTAGAAATAACATTGCTAAAGTAGTTGCTGAGTGCAGCTAAAGAAAAAATAGAGGAAAAAGTATAGGAGCATAGGAAAGTGATTGAAATCTTGAATGAACAATATAGAAAACATGCACAATTCATGAAACAAACTCAAAGAGACATCCAAGCAAAAAAATTCTATTGAAAGTGTGCAAAACCTTCTAAATGAAGCTGAGGATAGGATTTAGGACTTTGAGGACATGATCACAATTAGTGATGTTGAAAGGATAGAACTTTTAAAAATAACAAAGCAGCATGAAGTGACAATCCAACAGTTTCAAGATGATGCCAAGAGAAAAAATATCAGATTAGTAGGACTCAATGAAGAGGCAGGAATCAATGCAAATGACATAGCCAAAATATTCACAGAAGTAATAGCAGAAAATTTCTCAAACAAGAGGAAAAAATCTGATATGCAGATAAGTGAGGCATATAGAACACCAAACAATCACAACCAACATATATCTACACCCAGATATATAATAATTAAGGTCTCAGACATGCAGCATAAAAACAGAATACTAAAAGCTGTTAGAGAAAAAAACACAACTCACCTATCAAGGAAAACCCATTAGAATCATAGCAGAGTTTTCACCACAAACTCTCAAGTCAACATGAGATTGGAGTGAGGTATTTCAAGCCCTGAAAGAAAACAACCTTCAAAACCCAGACTGATGTACCCAGCAAAGCTTTCATTCAAATTTAATGGAGAAACAGGATACTTCATGGAAAAGAACAACTGAAGAAATTCACATCCACCAAGCCAACCCTACAAAGAGTACCAAAAAGACATACTAGATCAAGATAAAAATGACCACAATCCCCAGAACAACAGAAAGAAACCACCAGGTAGGACAAGCAATTAAACAAGGGGGAAAAGCAGAAAGCAAACAACTGGAACATAACAAGACAAAGTTGAGCCAGTACATATCAGTGATATCCATAAATGTAAATGGCCTCAATTCACCTATAAAAAGAAATAGACTGACAGAATTGATCAAGAAACATGATCCCACAATATGCTGTATACAAGAAACACATCTGACTCAAAAAGAAACTCATAGACTAAAGGTCAAAGGATGGAAAACAGTATTCCTGTAACAGGAACCCAGAAAAAAGCAGGAGTAGCTATTTTGTGTGCAGACAAAGTGAACTTGAAGCCTACAATGATTAAAAGACATAAAGAAGGCCACTACATACTTGTAAGTGGAAAATTACAACAAGAAGAACTAACAATTATAAATATATATGCACCAAATACAGGAGCAACCAACTATATAAGACAAACACTAATGAACATGAAAAACCAAACACACAAGAACACAATTATAAAAGGGAAACAACACCCAATTGTCACAAAGACCTACATAAACTAGACAAAAAGTCAACAAAGAAATAACAGAAATAAATCATACTTGTGAGCAATTGGACTTAGTAGAATTTTCCAGTGTTCCAACCACCCACATCAGGAGACACATTCTTCTCAGCTTCACATAAAACATTCTCCAAAATAGATCATATATTATCCCATAAAACAGCCTTAAGTAAATGCAAAAGTATTGAAATTATCCTGTGGGTAATATATGACCATAGTGCACTGAAATTGGAAATTAATGCAAAAAAATTGTAAAACTTGCATAAATACATATAAATTAAATAACAACCTTCTAAAAAAAACAGTGGGTTACAGATGAAATTAAAGAAGAAATAAAGCAATACCTTCAGTTTGATGAAAATGCAGAAGAAACATACTGTAATCTGTGGGATGCAATGAAAGCAGTCCTAAGAGGGAAATATATATCAATAAATATTCATATCAAGGAAACAGAACAAGCACAAAGAAACAACCTAATGCTTCATCTCAAGCTTCTAGAAAAAGAAGAGCAAGCTAAACCCAAAGCTCATAGAAGAGAGGAAATTGTAAAGATTAGAGCAGAAATCCATGCAATTGAAACTACATATTCAAACAGAAACACTAAATCTACTGGAAGAGAAGGTAGGTAGAAGTATTTGAGACATAGAGTTAGGCAGAGAACTCATGAACAAAACACAAACTGCACAGGAAACACTCCAAAGAATCAACAACTGGGAACTCATATTATTGAAAAATTTCTGCACTTCAAAAAAAAATACAAACAATTAACTAATCAAAGCTGGTTTTTTGAGAGAATAAGCACAATTGACAAACCTCTACCTGAACTTATCAGGAAAAACAAAGAAAAAACTCAAATTCATGCAATAAGGACTGAAAAGGGGTCATTACTACAGATCCCATGGAAATTCAAAAGATCATGTATGCCTACTTTGAAAATTTCTACTCACATAGAGTGGACAGCACAGAGAAAATGGATAGATTTCTAGAAACATATGAACTACCAAAATTCAACCAAGAAGATATAGCAGTTTTGAATAACCCAATATCAGCTATTGAAGTTGAAAACGTAATTAAAAACTTACAACCAGAAAAAGCCCAGGTATTGATGGATTTTTGCCTGAATTCTATAAGAAATTTAGAGAAGACTTGATGTCAATACTCCTTAAACTCTTCAATGAAATTGAAAAGAAAGCAAGTCTCCCTCAATCATTCCTGGAGGCAAGTATTACTCTGATACCAAAACTAGAGAGAAAGTCCCAACCAAAAAGTAGAACTATAGGCGAACCTCACTAATGAACATTGGTGCAAAGCTTCTCAATTAAATACTAGCAAATAGAATGCAGCAAATCATCAAGAAGATTATACATCATGACCAAGTGGGATTCATTCCAGGAATGCAGGGATGGTTTAACATATGCAAATCAATAAATGTAATACACCACATCAACAGAGCCAAAAAAAAAAACCCTCATCGTCATCTCAATAGATGCAGAAAAAGCTTTAGATAAAGTCCAATACATGCTCATGATAAAAACTCTTGAGAAACTCAGAATATACGGTGTCTACCTAAACCTTATAAAGGCCTTCTGTGACAAACCAACAGCCAACATTATACTAAATGGACAAAAACTAAATCTTTCACTTTAAAATCAGGAACAAGAAAAGCATGCCCACTATCACCATTCCTATTCCATATAGCACTGAAAACACTAGCCAGAGCCATCAGACAAGAGAGAGAAATAAAAGGAATAAAGATAGGAAAGGAAGAAGTTAAATTATCACTATTTGTAGATGGCATGACACTCTATATAGAAGACCCCAAAAAATCCATTAAAAGACTATTAGAGGTAATAAACAAATTCAGCAGTGTGGCTGGATACAAAGTCAATGCTCAGAAATCAATACTATGCCTATACAAAAACAAAAAATTCAGTGAGAGAGAAATTATGGAAATATCACCCTTCACAATAGCTTTTAAAAATGAAATACTTAGGAATCAACCTAACTAAGAATGTAAAAGAACTATATGCTGAAAATTATACTATGTTTAAAAAAGAGATTGAAGAGGATATTAGAAAATGGAAGGGTATTCTTTACTCCTGGCTAGGAAGAACCAACATTGTGAAAATGACCATACTCCCAAAACTGTTATACAAATTTAATGCAATCCCAATCAAAATGCCATTAACATACCTCACAGATCTAGAGAAAACACTCCTAAAATTTATTTGGAAACAGAAGAAACTTAGAATAGCAAAGGCAATTCTGGGCAACAAAGGCAAGACAGCAGGCATCTCGATTCCTGACTTGAAACTATACTACAAAGCCACAGTGATAAAATCAGCCTGGTACTGGCAAAGAAATAGAGTTGAGGATCAATGGAACAGATTAGAAGATGCAAGCACAACTACAAAGCACTCAGCCACTTGATATTTGATAAAGGGGCTAAACATGCTCACTGGAAGGATAGTCTCTTTAATAAATGGTGTTGGAAAAATTGGCTCTCCACATGCTGAAGACTGAAGGTAGATCTATGCCTATCACCATGAACAAAACTTAAGTCGAAATGGATCAAAGATCTAAATATTCAAACAGAAACACTAAATCTACTGGAAGAGAAGGTAGGTAGAAGTATTCGAGACATAGAGTTAGGCAGAGAACTCATGAACAAAACACAAACTGCACAGGAAACACTCCAAAGAATCAACAACTGGGAACTCATATTATTGAAAAATTTCTGCACTTCAAAAGAAATCATCAATATAGTGAAAAGAAAACCCATAGAATAGGAAATAATTTTAGCCAGCAACCCCTCAGACAAAGGACTTATATGCAGAACATGTAAAGAATTTAAAAACATCAAGACCTCCAAATTCGAATGGGCATCTGAGATGAACATACATTTCTCAGATGAAGATATACAAATGGCAAATAAGTACATGAAGAAATGTTCAACATCACTGGTCATTCAAAAATGCAAATTAAAACAGCATTGAGATTTCACCTCACCAGGAAAGAATAGCCTCCATCAAGAAAACAACTGATAACCAATGTTGGTAAGACCACATGGAAAAAGGAACACTGCTACACTGTTGGTTGGAGTGAAGACTGGTGCAGGCACTCTGGAAATCAATACGGAGATTTCTCAGAAGACTAGGATTGGAAGTTCCATTCAAACCAGCTATTCTCTTCCTGGGTATTTTCCCAGAAATACTGAAAAGATCAGATCATAGCAATATATGTGCCCCCATGTTCATAGCAGAACAATTTGTAATAGCTAAATCTTGGAAACAACCCAAATGCCCATCAACTGCAGAGTAAATGAAAAAGATATGGCATTTTTATGAAATGGAATATTACTCAGCTATAAGAAGGATGGCTTGATGCCTTCATATTGAAATGGAGGCAACTTGAGCCTATTCTCATAAGTGATGTAAATAAGGTTCATACTTATAAATATCACATTGTGTCTCTAGTGTAAAAAGTAATAAGAAATGTAGGAGTAATAAAACCCAAAATGTGTAATTGCTATTGTGAAAAAGATAGAAAAAGAAAGTGCTCTAAAGGATATAACTGCATGCATGTTCAAATGTGTAGGATTGATAATCACATTACTAAGTTTTTTATTGTTAACAGAACTGTTTGAAGTCTCACTGCTTGAGTGTCCACTTTTTATGCTTCAATTTTGTAACTTGAACAACTATTTCTAAGAGGACAATATCTAGTTTATCAACTAAAAAAAGTTATAAGAAATGTAGGAGTAATGAAACCCAAAATATGTAATTTCTATTATAAAAAAGAGAGGAAAAGAAAGTGCTCTAACTGATATAACTGCATGTATGTTTAAGTGTGTAAGATTGATAATCACATTACTAAGTTTTTGTTTGATCATTGAGCAGAACTGTTGGCAGTCTCATGGTTTGAATGTCCACTTTGTGTGCTTTAATTCTGTAACTTGAACAACTATTTCTAAGATGATGGTATGTAATTTGTCAATTAGTGATTTCTTAGTGTTTATTTTATTTCTTTTTTTGAATTTTGTATTATTGCTTCCCTTTTTTCTTTTTTTTTTCTTTTTAAATAAAAAAGAAGTAAAAGATCTATTCAGGGAAAATTATAATACCCTGAAAAAGAAATCAAAGAAGACCTCAGAAAATGGAAAGACATCCCTTTTTCATGGATAGGAAGAACAAATATTGTGAAAATGACCATTCTCCCAAAATTTCTATACAGATTTAATGCAATCCCAATCAAAGTACCACTAGCATACCTTTCAGATCTAGAGAAATCACTCCTAAATTTCATCTGGAACCAGAGAGACCTAGAATGGTGCAGACAATTTTAAGTAACAAAATCAAGGCAGGAAGCATCATGATTCCTGGCTTGAAGTGATAATACAAAGCTACTGTAATAAAATCAGCATGGTACTGGAACAAAAACAGACCTGAAGATCAATGGAATAGATTGGAAGATACAACTACAAACACACTCAGCTGCCTTATCTTTGGCAAAGGGGCCAAACACATTCACAGGAAGAATGATAGTTTCTAATAAATGATGCTGGAAAACTGGCTATCCATATGCCAAAAACTAAAGCTAGAAAAATGCCTATCACCATGTACTAAAGTAAAGTCTAAATGGCTCAAGAATATAAATACTAAAACAGAAACACTAGATCTGTTGGAAGACCAAATAGGTAGAAATCTTGAAGACATAGGGGTGGGTGAAGAATTCACGACAAGAATCAAACCACATGGGAAATACTTCTCAGAATTAATAACTGGGATTATGCCTTATTAAAAAGTTTTTGCATATCAAAAGAACTCTTCAACAGAGTAAAAAGGAAACCTATGAATTTTGAAAAAATCTTTGGGAACTGTCCCTTAGACAAAGGATTTCTGTCTATAACATATAAAGAGTTAAAACATCAGACACCCAAATTTCAAAGATCCAATCCAAAAATGGGCATCTAAGTTGAATACACACTTCTCAGATAAAGAAACACAAATGCAAATAAATACATGAAAAAATGTTCAGCATCATTAGTCATTAGAGAAATGCAAATTAAAACCACATTGACATTGCATCTCATTCCAGAAAGAATGGCCAGGATATAGAAAACTACCAATAACAAATGCTGGAGAGGCTGCAGGGAAAAAGGAACTCCTCTGCACTGTTGATGGGGGTGCAGACTGGTGCAACCACTTGGAGGTCAGTCTGGAGATTCCTCAAAAATCTGGGATTGGAAGTCCCACTTGACCCAGGTATTCCAGTTCTGGGCATATTCCCAGAAGAATTGAAAGCCTCATATCACAGTGTTATATGTGCACCCATGTTTATAGCAGCACAATTTATAATAACCAGATCTTGGAAACAACCTAAATGCCCATCAAATGAGGAATGGATAAAAAAATTGTGGTATTTTTATACAATGGAATACTACTCAGCTATAAAGAATGATCACATTGAGATATTTATAAATAAATGGATGCAACTTGAGACCATACACATAAGTGAAATAAATCAAACTCACATGTGTAAATACTGTAGAGTCTCCCTAGTGTAAGAAATGGTAAGAGAACATAAGATATAAAAACCTCAATAAATACAATGAAAGGATAAGAATCTACTCAAAGGGCAAAAAATAATATCTCAGGGAAAATGAGGAAAAAGAAAAAGGAAGGGGAAAGAAAAAATTTCTAAAATTATATAAACATACTTAAGATATCTAAGATGATTGTGCTACAATCTATTACTTATATTCTATAAGTTCTCAGAACAAAAGTTAACATTCATAGGAATGGAACAATTGTGTATGTGAGTGTGTGTTGATCTGAGGAACTCGTGAAGATTATGTAAAATAACAACCCTAGTTATGCCCCTACCACCATGTTTTGAAGGCCTGTGTTGTCTGTGTTTTGGACTCTTTGCTACTGTAATTTGTCTTTTTTGTTTTGTGTTTTTCTAGTGAAATTTTTGTATTGTTTTGTTTTTCCCTCTAATACAGAAAGGATAGGTATACCATGGAGACTATACATGCGTAGAAATTCTCCTAAACAGTTTATGAGAATTGATTATATAATGCATGATGAAATGAATGGCTACTTTGAAGAAAATGAGACATTATGTTATCCATTGCTTATTCTGTATTGTCATGCTGTGAAATCCAGTAATGCCATTTTTCTTTGTTCAGAGTGATTTTAGTCTGTTTCATGTTGTTTAATTTTAACATACATGAAGGTGTAGACAGCTATTTTGAAGAGAATGAGAAACATTATGGCAGCCATTGTTTATTTCCCTATCATCTGGTTTTGAAGGCCTATAATACCTTCTTCACTCTGTTCTGATTGGTTTAATACTTTTTTTGTTTTGTATGAATTCATTGTGTGTGAAGGTATGGATAACTATTTAGAAAAAAACAAGAGACATTATGGTAGCCAGTGATGATCTCCGATTGTCTTGCTTTGAAATCTGTGTCATTTACATTGTTTTCTTCTAATCAGCTTTGTTCTGTTTTGTTATGTTTAGTTTTACCCTCTTTAAAATAAAATTTTAAAAAATGTTTGCTTAATGATAATGCTTCTCATTTAACCTTTTCTGTACTGTAAGTCATATATGATTCATACTTTGAAGATGGGAAAATGTAAGCTCTGTGAAATAATTTACTCAATATCCCATAGATATTAAATAAAAAATTGAAACCCAAATTTTCTGGCTCTTCTTTCATTAAACAACACATCTTCCATCTCTTTCTGTCTCCACTGTAAGTAAGGTGGACAAAGTAGGTCCCCATTTAAATAGCAGAATTTGAGAGATATGAGACTTACAAACCTGCCTCCTGATCAAGAAGTGACAGCAACATATTAGTTTAGAAGTTTATATATGAATTTTCAATAACCTATACAATTGTCTTTTGGTAAGCAGAACAAAATGGTACTTCCAATTAACAATGTTTCCTTTTTTCTCTCATCCTTTCAACCTGAATCTCAAAGAACTATGTACTTTTGCTCCAATTTGTTTGTCTAGTTGTGTCTCCAGTCCATCTTTCTATTGCCTCCTGCACTGTGTGCTGCTTTTTATATATTCCTTGCTTTACCCTTACCCTTTTCTCTACCTGACATTTTTCTTTACTTTTTTCATATTCATAAACAACTTGTTATTTGAGAAAACAGCTCAAATAGTGTTATGAATGAAACATTCCCTAATTCCCCCAGGAATAGTTGATTTGATTCTTCTGAGTATTTATAGCATTTCATAAACAAAGCCATTAGAGAGCCAAAGCCATTACATTGAATGTATTTATTTACATACCATTTTCACCCAACAGAACATGAGTCCTTTAAAGTCAGGAACACTAACTTGCTCATTGTCATTCTTAGTAGGTAGTCAAGAAATATTTAAAGAGTGAGTGAATGAGAAAGTGAATCCAAGTAAGTGTTCAAGAAAAGACAGAAAAAGGATATAACACAGTGGATGTTTTATAAGAAGGAATATAGAAAACATTTGCCTCTCTTTTCTAAGGATACATTCCCAAAGAAGAGTTCATTTTTTAATCTTTGGAAGATATTTGATGTTATCATGCCTGAAGCTGCCAATGCTATCTTACACAGGTGGTCTCTTTTTCTCCATATTTAAGAAGGACATATAACCTTACACAGGAATCCACAATGCCAATAATGAAATATAAGACAATAATGAAAATGAGCTTGTAACCAATGTACTTTACAACCAATATCCATTCATCCAACTGAATAACTCAAGTTCAGTAAGGAGACACTTCCCTGGCCAGAAAAGAAAAATGCAATTAGCCACTGGGATCCCATCTCTGTGGGTCAGTCATTAGTTTTTTGATTTCTAGTAAAATGTTATGATGTCAAAGGCAGAAAGTAACTAAATATCTCCATATGTACCACATGATAGCCAAGAGAGTCAAATTGGATCAAGAAGCAGCAGAAAAGAAAAGGAAACAGAGGTGGCAGTAAAAAATTGCTATAAAGCTGTTGTCCAATTTTACCCAGACTGCACTGTTCTTTCCTTGTGCTCTGGGACATGGGTAGTATATCCTGTATACTCATGCTAGGCTCTCTAGGCTGGAATCTTCCCATAAAGTTATGAGGTATTATCTAGTTGAGTATTAGTCTGCTTGCAAGTAAAGTAACAAAATATATACAATAATTAATTTATAAAGAGAAACGTTTTATTAGTTACACTTCTGCAGGCTCCAGTCCAGTGTTGAGGGGATGAATGGTCTCCATCTTAGAGTGAGACTCCTAAATAACAATGGCTGGGAGTTGTGGTGGAAAAACCTTCTCACCTCATGAGCCAATAAGTCAAGAATGAAGATGGAAAAACTGGAACCATAGACAATTCCTGATAAGCAGCATGCCCCGAGACTTAAGCACCTTCCACCTTCTCTAGAGAAGTAGATTTAGATGTTTGTGGACTATCCAGTGTCCTTTTTCACTCTAACAAAGATTCTAACACTCTAAAAAAGTGATTAGTCACTAAGAGTCAAAAACTAGGCCACTTGAGGTCAAGTTCTGTTTCTACCACTTTTTGGCTTGGAAAACCTTAAGCAAGTTGCTTAACTTCTCTCTGTCCCAGTTTCTTCTGAAAAATTACAATGATAATACTACTTAATACTTATCTTTTAAGGGAGCACTGAGGTCTAAAATTGCTAAATCCAACAGGTGGCAAAGCTATCAAAATTAACTGCTTTTATGATGTCTTTTTCTCTGCCAAAAAATGTACTGCAAGTCCCTGAATCCCAACAATAGTTTACTAGTGCAAATGTGTGGATCCAAAGCAAACATCCTGAAGCCTTTATATTCTTATCTTACTCTTCCCCACTTTTAGTAGTTAGATGTCCTGTTGCTGGGATATAATATCTGACTTCCACAATTTAAAAGAGGAAAGGTTTAGTTTAGTTGATGGTTTCAGGGGATTCATTACTTAATCCCCAAATAAAAGCAAGGTCATAATTTATCTAAGCAACTATCTTTTTTTAATTTTATTTAAAGAGGGGGGAAGCAAAACAGAAAAAAAGGGTAGAAACAATACAGAATTTCAAAAAAATAAACAGTAAGAAATCACTATTTCATACATTACATATTGTCTTCTTGCATATAGTTGTTCCAGTTACAAAATTAAAGCATACAAAGTGGACATTCAAACAGTGAGGCTGCAAACAGTTCTATTCACCAATCTAACAAAAACATAGTAACATGGTTATCAATCCTACACACTTAAGGTTACATACAGTTATCTCTTTTAGAGCACTTTCTTTTCCTCCTCTTGCTTCTTTTTTAATTGTTTTATTTAAAGAAAAAATTTTGAAATGGAAAGAGGGTAGAAACAATACAAAATCTCAAAAACAAAACAAAACAAAAAAATAGTAACCAGTAAAAATCACTAGTTGATAATTATATACTTTCCTCTTAGATGCAGTTGTTCAAGTTACAAAACTAAAGTCCACAAAGCAGACATTCAAACAGTGAGACTGCAGTCAGTTTTGCTCATCCATTCAACTAAAACTTTAGCAACATAGTTATTAATTCCACACACTCAAACATACATGCAGTTATATCCTTTAGAATATTCTCTTTTCCTTTTTTTTCCTTTACAATAACTATAATCCATTCTCATAAACTACTTAGAAGTTCTACACATGTATAAGTCTCTACACATATACCTAGCCTTTCTGTATTAGAGGGAGAAACAAATCAAAACAAGTCAGCAATACAAA
>PVLA01012007.1:0-48020 GCA_004027455.1 Hydrochoerus hydrochaeris
GGGGGGGGGGGGGGGATGCAGTCTTGTGCAACAAGGGTAGAGTTGGTTGCAGACAATGGGAAAGATGTACAGTACATCCTCTTGGGAGCTGAGAGAAGAAATGAAGATGGGGACAGTGTGTGGAAAATTGTCAGTGTGGGAGAGAAGGGTTGGGTTAGAATCTGGAGGAGCCCTCCCTGCCCATTGGCTTTTGTATTCACCAAGTTCATTAATGAGAGAGGTGGGAGACATGGCCAGGGGACTGGTGGGTTGGGGAGCTTGCTAGGAAGATGCAGAAAAATGTAAGACTGTGCTGATGTTTGAGATTATGAAAATGTCACTATGCAACTTTCTTTTTTTATTATTATTATTTTGAAAGTAGTAAAATATAATAGAACAAGACAGAACAAGGCCAGCTGAGACAATGCAATGAAATTGGTACAGAACATCACAGCGGGTAACCAGGACAACAGTCATAGGTACCATAGTATATCTCGTTACCTTCACAACAGTTGTCCTTTCAACCAGGTATAGCAAAATCAAACCAAATACAGAACATTATAGAACTTATCAAAACAGAATATTGAATAGAGCAATACAATTAATTAGAACATAGCAAAACAGTGATAACAATATTTGCCTTCAAAGAGATGGTAGAAGGAAATCCCCCTATTTGCTATATTGCATATGGTCAACCTCCAAGAGATGCTCAGACCTCTGACTCCCATTTGCTAAGGGGGGATGGGATGTTTGATTCTCAGCCCACATGCCGGTAGGTTCATGGCTGCTCACCAGGGAGGCAAGTGGGATGCTTTGTTTCCCAGGGCCTTAAGTTCCACTGTGGTGTGGATCCCGGGAGATGCTGGCTGGTTCTCTCCCTGGGGTGCCCACCACTCGCTTGAGCCACGGCTGCTTACCAGGCAGGCGAGCATGTTGCTTTCTTTCCCAGTGCCCTAAATACCAACATGGCGCTGATCTCGGGAGATGCTGGCTGATTCTCTCCCTGGGGCACCTGCCACTCACTCGAATCACTATGCAACTTTCTTTACAGCATGCAGCATTGAAGAAGGCAGACTTACCCAATAGGAGATATGAGATTTAAGAAGGTGGATGGAATAATTGCAGCTTGGCATTTTATTGAGTGATTTTTGACTTAAGAACCAGAGCAATAATACTGACATTTCACAGAAGCACAGCAGACACACACAGAAAACAGCCTCTCACAGCGGCTTGTGACATCAGTGCAGGATAACCTGATCCCACATGTCTCCAGAGCCCAGGAAGTTTCTTCAATCAGTCAGAATGGCTGCTTATGTTTGTGTTCCTGACTTATCTTTTGTTACAATTTTAAAATTCACACAAAGTAAAAGAATTTGAGGTAGGAGGTTGTGCTGATTAGCAGTGCATAGTCAACAGGAAACTGAGTGCTCTTTGGATCTATCCAATGCCAACTTCAAACCATGAGTAAGCCAGTTTCACCCCCTGGTGGACCCCACCATGGTACCAATGAATCAGAGGGTGATCTGTTACTAAAACACTTCCCATAAAAACACATTGGTTTTCCACTTAAATGATTCAAGCTCATGGAGGTTCACTCTTTTTTCTTTTTCAAAAGTGTTAAAAATATCTTCTTAGGTGAGAACTGCCATGACAACATTTCATAAGACATCCTCACCAGATAGGGTGACATGCTTGTGATTCCAGCACTCTAGGAGGCTGAGAGACAGGAGGACTTTGAGTTTGAACCCAACCCAGGCAACTTAATGATATAGAGACCCTTCTCAAAACAAAAAAATTATAAAGGATGGACGATATAGCTCAGGTAAAGGCCCTGGACACAATCCCTACTATCATTAAGGAAAAAAAGTTCTTGATTTAGGAAAAGCCAAGGAAAGGCAAAATAAGGCAGAAGTTGGTGGAGGGGATGGATGGTGCTTTTATAGAGGGGCAGGTAGTTCATGAAGACGCTCTCCCGCCGGTGACAGTTAGTGCTTCCCTTCCGTGATGTGTGAGTGAGGCTCCCCAGGCAGGGGCTGCTCAGCCACATTTGTTTGCTGTCAGTCAGTAAGGAGATAGCAAAGCTCGCACTTCAAAGCCCCAACTGCCACAGAGAACCTGCTTGAAAGGGCCGGAATTTCACATGATCTCTCTGACTAAAGGGTGAAGGATGATGTGGACCATAGAATAGAGGATATTATTGCTTGTTTGAGATCTGCTCTTTCATTTCTTGTTTTTTTTTTTTTTTGACTTACAAAGGGACAGTCTGGGGCCTCCACACCCCTCAACACCAAAGATTAGCACTACCAGAGATTACTGCTGCCTGAATGCTATGAAGGCTCCAGGACATCCTTAACCTTTATCTATCCTTTTCTTGTCAAGTCCCGACAGTCTGTAAAAAACACCCACAGCCACTCCAGATCTGGTGACAAATGTGGTGCAGGGTAACAGTATCCAGCTTGCTCTGGGGAAGGAGATTCCCTGACAAATCTGAATGCTCAGAGATTACACCCAGGTTCTTTTGAGGTTTAATCTCTTTTTCTCTCTGCAACAGTTGTGGTCTCAAGGGGCGAGGAAGCCAAAAGGCCGCAAGCTGTGAGAAACATGTCCCGACACACGGACATGCATTGCTCATAGCCAAATGCACCGTATTAGAGCTGGAAACATATAATTTTCAAGTCATGTTGTGCCAGGAGACATACCTGGAGTCTTTCATATTGGCGAATTCACACTCTGGAAGCAAGGTCATTCCTCATGACTTGACTTTTGTCATCCCCAGCCATGAGAAAAAGTAACACTGAGTGCCCCAAGAAAGACCCAGAGGTTAGAGTTGACTACAGATTCATCGACTTAAGGCAGAGTGTAAATAGCTTCCACTCTCTTCATTTGCATATAATTCTCTCTGAAGCATTTCTCAAAGTTTTACTACCAAGGAAATCCTGCAATGTGTGATATAGGTTGAGTAGCCCTAATCTGAGATTCCAAAACCTAAAATGGTTTGAGCACAGACATGATGTCACAAGTGCAAAATTAAAATGCACACAGAAATAGCAGAGCTGTCTTTTGAACCCAGTTCTCGTTCGCTCTAGCTCTAGTCTGGGCCGTGTAGTCCGTTAGCGAGCGTCGGGTCAGAAGCCCGTGCAGGGGCTGTCAGTGCACCTGCTCCGTCTGGCGGGGAACCTGCTTGCCGTACTTCTATTGCTGCCTACATTGCATGGATTTCCTCTAGCACTTACCTTATGAGCATTAAATGTGTGTTTATCTCTCATTCCACAGAGGCAACAAAAATCTACCAAACAGTCATGGCACACTTAATGTTTATTTATCCAAATAAAGCTAAAGAGAATCCCTTTTTCTTTAAACCTTCCAATAGGTTGAAACAATGAAGCAAAGCCACGCAGAGTAAGCCTTCCCTAGCTGGCTGGTAAATGCCTCTCCAGGGCCCGTGTGGCAAAGGCTTACTACCCAGGCAGGTTGGTAGACCTGGGAGGCGGTGGAATTGTTTAGAGGTGGAGCTTAGTGAGAGCTCGTAGGTCATTGGGGCCGTGTCCTGGAAGGGGATTTTAGGACCCTGTTCTTTCCTTTTCACTTTGTCTTTCTTCTTTTCCCTGTTTTATTCTTCTCCCCGGGTGACTAAGCGAGCAGGTTTGCAGGATGCATTCCTCACCATCGACATCTGGTACCCCACAAAAGGCAAAAAGCAATGAATGAGTCCTCCTGATCTTGGACTGGAAGCAAAAAAACCGTAACTCCTCTTCAGTTAGTTACCTCATGTATTTCACTATTTTGATGGACCACTAACTAACACAAAAAGAACACAGAAGAAAGGAACCAAAAAACCCAAACACTTCATAGTCAATTATTCCACAGTATCACAATTGCCACTGAAATATATTAAGATATATCAGTGACATGGAGCTCAGTGTCTCTTGGAGATGCCGCATGTTGCTCGACTCTAGATCCCCAACACCATCTCAGTGCAGCGATAGTCTTGGGTCAACTGGTTGGATGTACACCGTAACCTGCTTGGGCCCATCCAGATCTCCTGTCAAGAAAGAGTGAGCTGAATATTAACCAAGATGATTCCAATGCTTAGTCCAGGCTTCGGCTGTAAATATAGAAGGAAGAGGAGTTAGGCTCCATGTGGCAGGATTAGACAGCAGGGAATGAAGACTTCGTCATGGAGTCAGGAGGAGCAGGGTATGGTGTGTCCTGGACCCCAACAGCTAGCCCTGGAGAAAGGCCTGATGTGCAAACTTAGGCTCCTGATGAGTGTCCTTTCTTTCTCTGATGCCAACAGCTACTTAAGTACTGCCCTGTGTGCTGCCTCCTTCCCTGCCCGTGATCCTTGTCTACAACTTTGTAGCCACAGACCAAGTGACAAGGTTGCTGGCTCCACACCTGCCTGCTGTCTGATTTGTGTGACAGGTCCCCTGAGGAGTAGATAGTGCTTCAAAACCCTGCTAGCACATCACTGAGCAAGTCAGCAAACACTCCGTCTTCTCTTCTCATTTCTCCCCTTCGCAGTGTGCCTCTCTCTTCTTGCAGTACCTCATGGTTAGTCCTCTGCTAGTGGGGGTCCTGAACCCTAGAATCCTGAGATTTCCCCAACTCTTCTTATTCCAATTGATCAACAACATTCCTGCACACAGTTAACCCCATCTAGTTCCAATGTCTTAGTTCCTTTTCTCTGGTTGCTGAGACAAAATACCTGACATCCAAAGTTAGAGGAGGAAAGGTTTATTTAGCTCACGGTTTGTAGAAGTTTCCGTCTATAACTGGCTGACTGCATGGTGGCAGACAGTAAAAGCAACAAGAGCAGAAGGGGCCAAACTGGGGAGGAGAGAGAGAGCCAGTCTCTTTCCCTCCCTTACATTGTTAGCAGGCTCCCCACCCCAGGGCAGGTGAAGCACTCATGCCTGTAATCCCAGTATTGGACCATGAATCAATCACAAACTCTAGAACCCCAGCTCCATGACTGCATGCGGCTTTGAGAGGACATCTAGACACAACCCATAATACCTTATAGTCAACTTATGTAAACTTTCATTCACAGTTTGCATTACAAAAGGATTAAAAATAAACCTTCCAAAGTATGGCAGGGCTTGCAAGTCGTACAACTGAACCAAGAAATACTGATGGAATGGGCTAGTTTATCTCAGGCACTGGAGATGAAATATATCAAGACATCTTCCTGGAATGCACAGTGTGTAGATGAGCCAGACAATAAACAAATAGTTCTAACTAGTCATTTAGGATCTCATGGGCTGCTCTTTATGACAGCCTTTCAGACTGCAGGAGCTGGTTTCAAGTTTCTGTGGAGAATTCACACTATTATATTCTAATATTGAGGCAGAACAAGAGATGCTTCCAGAAATATGAGCAAGTCATCTCCTGGTTGCCCTTCACCTGCCCTGGGCTGCCCTGGTCCTGTACCAAGCTTCCATACTTACCAGTCCTACTTCAGCCTGTAAAATATTTACACTGACATTTAAAAGATATACATTATTTACTTTAGATTCTATAAAATATTTACATATCATGCTAAATATATACCATATTTGTATTGCACTGTGTTTCTCCTGCTGTGAGTCAGGAAAGCTGTTTGGAACATTCCCAAAGTCACAAGGAAGGACTGGGGTCAGGGGAGCCAGGGCTAGCACATCAGGAGACAGAAGCAGTATTCATCTGCAACTCTAGGGTCGCAGGTCCTCTGCAAACAGAAGCAGGGAATTAAGGACATGTCCAAGAGAAAATAAGCGTGCATTTGATGGTTTCCGATTGTCATCCTGCATTGTGGTGCTTAATAAGCATTGAGACCAAGGTCACTCTGAACTCAAAATAACAGAAGTTCTGATCACCTTTGAATTTGGAGACGGCAGGCTCATGGGTCCTCTGGATCAAACAGCAGGACAAGGAACGCAGGGGCACCTGGTGGAGCGCATTCATTGTCTGCAGACATAGTCAAGAACCTTGGCGGCCCTGCCAGGTGCCTGGCCCTCTCCCTGGGCTGCTCAGCCGTCAGAGGGGTCACCTTCTCACTGCCCATCTCACACCCAGGTGCCCATCTCACGCCACACCCTAACAGGGTGGCCGTGAAACCCACTGCCCTGCATCTGCATGATGTTTGCGTTAGATCTTAATATTGAACTATGCATCTCTGCCCGTAATGCCTCTCGGCCTGAGCCCCCATTTCCTGTTCTGCTTCCTAATAATCTGAAGTCCCAGGGGGCCACACTATCTCCAAGTGTCTTTTCACTCCACTTGTCCCTTTACCAATTTCCTTAGTAGAAGACTGTGTGGTTTAGGTCTGAAATATCCTCCTAAAGGTTCAAGGTGGGCTCTCAGAAGGTGAGGGGGCTCATCAGTGGACTCACTCACCGACGGATGTCATTCGATGGTCTTATTGGAAGGTAATGGAAACGTAGGAGGTGGAGGCTCCCAGACAGGACCAGATCATGGGACGGTGACCTCAGCCCTGAACACCTCCTCCTTCTTCCTGCTTCCTGGCTGTGATGAAATGAGCAACTTTCCTCTCCCAGGCTCTTCCACCGTGAGGGCCCCGTCTCACCAAAGCCCTGAAAGCAATGGAGTCAGCTGACTATGGACTGAAACCTCTTAAACTACGCGCCAAGATAACCCTTTGCTCCTTTGAGCTGACTGTCTCATGCATTTTTCCCCAGTGCCCCCACACTGACCCAAGTTTTGATGATTGACTTCCAGCTTAATATCAGCTGTGCTGCTCTCGGGATTCACGCTCTGTCTTTGAGATTAAGATGAGGCTTCTTGTATTTTTCAGGCATCAAATGGTTTTGGCTTAATGCGTTGGTCCTGTTGGATAGAATGGTAACAGCCAAACGTGTTATTGCTTGGTCAGGGCACGAATGTACAGTAACTTTGGACTCGGCAACACCGCAGACTTTAGAACCTCCCGCCACAAATGTCTAGATGAGCCTAAAACAAAATTAAAACCTTTCTCATGGTTGTCATTGTGTTAATTTCATTTGCTACACTGAAGTGCTGGAAACGGGAAGCTCTGATGGGAGCTGTATTGCAGTGAATGGGTCAGAATTTCTGCAGTTTTAATATCAATAATGGCCGTAACCAGCTCTTCCCGTAAAGATGTGCACCAAGAGTCTTGGCACAGACAAAGAGAACTCAGGCGATTTTCATGCTCTCTTACTGTATTCCCTTATAAAAGAGCTTTTATTCAGCATCCAACCCATTTTCACCCTTCTGACTGTCCACTAAGGGCACATGCAGTGTTTGTACTTCCCGCTTTAGGAAGCCCCACATTCACAGTACGCTCTTGGAAGCAGACACCAGACCCTCACCAGACACCAGACCAGGGGATGGCCCACTGGGAACTTCTCAGCTTTCATAACAATGAGCAATAAATTTATAAATTACCCAGTCTCAGGGGCTGGGGACTTAGCTCAGTGGCATAACTGCCTTCCTGGCAAGCACAAGGTCCTGAGTTTGATCCCCCATATCAAAAAATAAAAACAAAAAATAAGTAAGTAAATAAATAAATTACCCATTCTACTTAACTCTAATGGTACGATCTAGCTTTCTGGAATATAAAAACCATGTATTAGTCTTCTTGCTCTCTCCTGGCAAGACTCTCCTAGACCTCTAAGTCTCTACTTCTTATAGCAATGACCTAGTGGCTTAAACTACTCAGGCCATAAGAATGAAATATAAACTGAGGCTTTGTAAGCAGCAGCCTTTTTCACTCACAGTTCTGGAGCAGAGATCCAAGGTGAAGGAGCCAGCCGGCCGGTGACTGGTGAGGGTTTGCTTCTCGGCTCATGAATGGCACCTGCTTGCTGGGATAGGGGCTGAGGTAACGCTTTCTGGAGCCTGTTTACACGGGCACTGGTGCCACTGAAGAGGGCTCATCCTCACAGCCCTACCATCTCCTGAAGTCCTCACCTCAGGATTTAGGAAGTCGCCACATGAAATCAGGGGAGCGCAAGCTTTCAGACCATGCTGCTAAAGCTTTGCGTTTGCTTCCTGGGAAGTTAGAGCCGCTGCTGTTCCCCAGACCCGGTCTTCCTCACAGAGACATCATGTTCAACCTAATGTTGGCAAGTTGTGCTCGCCTGACCCAGTCGACCAGAGCATGGGCCGGGAGAAGCGCGGGCCTGCCTGGCTGTCCTCCCCACCCTCAACCAGTTCTACCCTGTCCTGAGCCCCACCCTTCAGGGACCCAATGCCCTCTGTCTCTGAAGCCCAGCCAGGCACTAACTTACCTGCTGGGTGTGACGCTGAGGGATTACTGCATCTCTCTGGGTATCGGACTTTTCATGGAAAGCACTGCAGATTAAAACACAGTTCCAAGGGAATAAAAGATTGAATGGTGAAAAACAAGGGGGTGATGGTTGCTGTACCCTGGAGGAAGAGGGTGCCTGCATAGGAGAATGCCTCATCGGCACGTCAAGTGGGAGAGAGAATCTGATTCCACCCAGGCCCTGGTCCCTGGGGCCTGCCAAGGTCTTGGAATCTTCTGCAGAACGACACCATTAGCCAATCCTGAGGGTGTCTGCCTGCAGCCAGGATGTGTCTGAGGCTGTCAGATTGGGGTGGGGATTGGAGTAAGGGAAGAAAAAACGAAGCAGATGCTATTGAAATAGTTTATTGGCTTGATTCATTAGGCACAGCCGCTGCTACAGAGCACACAGATTCCTCTAGAAGCACTCGCCAGAGAGCACAGATGAGGACTGCTTTGAAGGTATTATGCTTATCTTAACTGGGATTCCTTCTAAAAGCTGGCACATGCAAACATGCACGCTCTGTGTGCGCACGTGTGTGTGTATGTGTGTGCGTGCATGTGTGTAGAGAGACAACACTGTCACGGTGCTAGGAACATGGGTGTGTAATGCAGTCACGTGTTCCTCTTTTCCCACAGTGACGCCACCAGGCACTGGGGACCGTGATTAAGCAGAGCTACTCTGTGTCAGCCTCTTTCATCCTTGGCAGTTTAACTCCAGAGATAAGGCTCCGAATTCTGCACGTAGCACAGTGGTGCTGGAAACCACCCAGGCCGCTCCCTCCTCTGGTCCCCACCCTACGCCGGCTGGGCCGAGGCGCTGCAGTGTTCCCGCTGTACACGGGGCCACAGAAGGGCTCCCATGTCCCGGGGGCAGCACAGTCAGGGCTCTTAGAACTGCTCCTCTTTCCCTTAAAGCTTTTCTTTTTTCTCTATTAAATTAGCGCCTAAAGTGTAACATACCGTGTGAACGAATAATTTTAAGGCAGCTCCGGGGTAACCACTGCCCAGGTGAGGATAGAGAAGTTCCCCGCCTGGGAAGGCTTCTGCCACTTGGCAAAGCCTGCGGCCACCCGCCCACCTGCACCCTGCAGCGACGGCTGGCACCCTCCCCAGGGCCGCCTGCTCCCACCCGACCCCAGCAGGCGCCCTGTCCCTCCCAGCCGCTGAGCCGTGGTGCGGAGCTCACATCCCGGGGAGGGGTGTCAGAGGTGGTCGGCTTGGGACAGGGATGGGCACTGAGCGGTGTATGTGGGGAGAAAAGAGCGATTTGACAGAGAGTTGACTCAAAAGCTGTTGTATTTGGGCATGTTTTTTGAAGTTTGTTTGTGTTACTGCGTGTTTGAAGTAAATAGACACGTTCATTATGCAGGGTTGGCGCACGCACATCACTCTGTTTGATTATTTTATGTTTCCTTCCCCTCCACCTTTGGTTCCCCTCCCCCTTTGCAAAAGGCCTATCTCCCATTTCCTATTATGCCTTTGATTGTGCTCATTTTTATATTGGATCTCTCGGGTGTCTGTGGGCAGTGGGCAGGCGAGAGGGCACAGAGCTTGGTCCCTGTGTTTCAGAGCAGACCCTGAGGCAGGAGCAGGTCCACAGCCAGGCTCAGACTCAGGGCCCGGACAAGGCTCCAGGTTCCTAGGCATGGTCTGTCTCTCCCTTCGTACCAGGTGAGGGGTTGCTCCTGCAGTGCTGAAATGAATTGGTACTGTGAACCGAGGCTGCGAAAATCCAGGACCAGAGGAGGAACCGACCAGGGACTTATCAAATGTGAGAACATCTAAATTGGAGGAGTGTCCAAGCCTGCCCCCCTTCCGACCTTGGCAGTGGCTTTGGGTGGCTTTAGGAAACTCAGCCTCTTCTCTGTCCCTCGCATAGCATGGGACTAAAGACTGTGAGACACAAGCTTTGGCCTTCATAATGGGACCAGGAAGCAGATTCAATTTATCTATCAGCAAATTTTAATTAAATTTCAAATGAGTTCAGCACAGGATGCTCTGGATGGAGGCAAGAAGAGGAGGCGTGCTGGGTAGAGTGACAACAGAGACAGAGCACGGTGGCCTCTGAGCCTGGCGCCTCTTTCCTCCCTCCACGGGTGACTCAAGTGCGGGCTGGGCTGTGTGGGAGACTGTGGGGGTGAATAAGGCAGCGGTGGCCAAGCTGGCTTGTGAGTAATCTACGCCGTCCAGGGAGGGCAGGGTGTTCACAAGGGTCCTGGGGCCCGCACATCGGTGGGAAGGGGTTTCTGGAACATTCCCTAGTTTGGGAAGACTGAAGTTGTGTACAGACACTTGTCGTCGACTGGCTCAGTGACTACGACAATTACATGAATCACACTCATGAGTTTGTCACTCCTGCCTCGTTACATGCGTGGGAACCAGGTTGCCAAGTTCAGCAGTTCCTGAGGGACCCATGTGTGACCCTGGTTTTTCGAAAGACTATGTTGAATTTTTAAGCTTAGGCTGGGCCCTGGTTTCTGTTCTTGGTCTCCTCTCTACCTTTCATTTCCTTGGTCATTTGTGCATTTCTTTCTGGAGACAGGGCAGCCCTCTGCTGCGCGGGTGGGCCTCAGACTTTTGTGCCTCAGGGAACTTCTTACCTCAACCTCTGGTGTAGGTAGAATACAGGCCGCTCAGGCTCCTCCCCACTTCTGAACACACACACACACACACACACACACAGTCTAATAAAGCAGCCTGAGGTGAGAATGTGCATACATCTATGTGTTTGTGTGTGCATGTGTGTGCATGTGTGTGCACGTGTGTGTGTAAATCTGTCCTAAAAAGATGTTAACTCTCTTTTTAAACTAGAGGCAGGGAACAGAGGACAAGGAATGTAAGTGAGGGTCATGGGGGTGGAGCTGGTAAAATGTTATGTGCATGTATGAAAATATCACAACAAACCTGTTACTTTATAAAATCAACATGCGTTACCAAAAGGGTATTTTAGAGACGGCATCAGCCCTTGCTAGGTTTCTCCCGAAGACAGTCATCACTTTTCACAGGTCTGCTTTGTCCGGAGAGGACAAGCAGTGCCTGGGCTGTGGAGGGCATAGGTCTCCCCCTCCCGGGAGGGACCTATTTTCTAGCTAGGACAATGCTGGCCCTCCCAGGAAGCAGCCCTTCAAAAACAGTGATTTCAGTAGAGTAATCAGGACAGAGTCTTTCAAGAGCAGCAGTAAGAAGTAAGGACGAAGGCGGGAAGCCGAGGAAGGCTGCTCCTTGCCTGAGGTGGGCCTGCGTCGTTCAGGGTCGGTGAGGTGAAGAGAAGCCTCTTCGGGGGCAGAGCCCGGGTAGTTACACGTGGGGGCTGAGTGCAGAGGGCAAAGAGACTGGAGAGAAGCGCCCCTGGTGGCCACCGTCACCACAAATGCTGGTTCTTCTGAGCGCTTCTACTTTTGCCCTCGTGCTGTGGGGCTCTGCAGGACGAATGAGACTCTGGGCACAGGAAGGGCGCCAGTAGGTTTGATGGGAAGGGCGCCAGTAGCTTTGACAGGGCCGGAAAGGTCCTGGATGATTCCTGTGAAGGATGCAGGATGAAGCGTGGGGCAGGGAGGGGTGGAGTGTTTCAGAGGAATCTTGGCTTTACACACACCGGAAGACAGAGGATTTGGAAGTAGATCCAGGAGGCAGAAGTAAACCTGCTGATCTCTGAGCCGTTAGGAAGAAGAGGGTCTTTCTCGGAAGGCCCAGCAGTGCGCTTTGGAAATCAGACTCCTTTGGCAAGAGCCAAAAGTGCAAGAGCAAGAGTGGATTCTATGCCCATATCAGCTCCCCAGGATGAATGTAACCGTATGTACGCCAAATATTGTGTACCAATAAAAATCAGAAAAAAACTAAGAAGGAATGGAACACTTTAGGTATTTTTTTAATAAAAGAAAAAAATACAGTAATCTCTGCTCCTGTTCTGTCTCAGGCCATTGTGCTATAGGATGACGATGTGGTGATGTCGGTGATGATGTGAAACAAAGATCGCTAAGACTCTGTGGCCCCGCTCTCATAGCTCTTCAAGCTAGAAAAGGCCATTACAAAGCTAAAAAAAAAATGACAAAGCAGCTATTTAAGTACTGTAACATTAGTATAAAAAAGCTTTGGTGTGAAAACTCTAGTGGCCATAATACACACACACACACACACACACACACACACTTGTATAAGCGAATCTGTCCCGATCATCCACCTAACATGGGAATGTAACAAGACATGAGAGGTAGTGGAAGCTTCCCTGTAGCAATGACCCTTGAGCAGAAAGTGGCAGAATCTGTAAGTCTGGGGAGAGAAGATAGATGCCAGACATGCAGAAAATCCTGCGGAAATTAAAGGTATCATAGTTTAGCAGCCATGGAAGTCGCCTGGCTTCAGTAGCTCTGTGGGATGAATTCTTTTTCTTCATTAGTGGCCTCAGAGCAGAAGACACTGAAATTCTCAACATCTGGTCAAACTTTATCTTGTCATTCTCCTTGCTTTGCCCAACCTTCTCTTGAATCATGTTGGTGATGTGAGATTAGCATAAACTAAGGAAAAATCGTCGATTGAGATAAGAAGCAAATACCCTGTGCGTGCGGGAGGTATTTATACCCTCGATAATTTCTTCTCCTTGAATAACTCGCTTCTAACCAAGAGAACATGGAAGCATGGATTGGTTATCACCGTGGGGCTGAGGTTACAGAAGGATAGGACTTTCCTTGTCCTAAGGATTCTCTCTTGCTTGCTTTGATAAAAACAATTGCCAAATTAAACCAGGTGAGGTGACACACACCTCTACTGTCAGTACTCTGGAAGGCTAGGGCAGAAAGATTGCAAATTTGAGCCCAGCCTGAGCAATTTAACAAGACCCTGCTTCAAAATAACAAATAAAAAGAGGACTGAGGTGAAGGCCCTGGATACAATCCCTAGCATCAGACACAGGCACGCACGTGAGCACACCACACTGGAGCGGCCCAACCGGCAAAGAAATAGGGATGAACGGATGGAAATAACTGACTTTTGCTACCAGCTACGTAAGTGAACTCATAGCGGACACCTCTGCTCTCGAGCTTTCAAAGTGAGGCTCCCGCCCAGGGTGCATCTGCATGGGAATGTCATAGGAGACCGGGCCGAGCCACGCCTAGATCGCTGACCCACAGGAGCTGGGAGATTGCAAGCAGTGTTGCTACTACCTACTGGGATATTCTTGTTCTACTGTAGGAGGCCAACTAGGAAGAGAAGAGACGTGTTTTGACTCGTGGTCAGCTGGCTCCATTGTTTCTGGACCTGTGATACAGTAGAACATCATGGCAGAAAGGTGTGGTAGAGCAGATTTGTTCACTTCATAGTGGCAACTGAGAGAAAAAGGGAGAGAGAGAGAGAAAGGGAGAGAGAGAAAGGGAGAGAGAGAAAGGGAGAGAGAGAGAGAGAGACCCCAAAGGGAAGTAACCAAGGACCAGGAATCATCCTCAGGGCCATGACCCTATCGCCTGTTCCCTTCAGCTAGTCTTCTCAGTCTAGTCCCATCTCCTCAGTCTTCATCACCTCCCAATAGCTCACCAAATTATGAGTCCATCAGCAGATCAGTCTGCTTGTGAAGTTAGGGCCATCTTGATCCATTTACCTTCCAAAAGCCCCACCTCTGAATGTGAGCCTTTTAGTGGCCATTAGATCCAAAACATGCTACACACGGGTAACCTTTTACTTGGTGATAAGGTTTCAAAATATTAATTCATCAAACAGCCTCTCTGTGGTTTGTAAGAGGGTTTGGCTGAAGGACAGTGTTCCGTTTCTCAGGCAACTGTCTCGGGAAAATTACTGTGACCACAGTCAGCTGAGGGTGAAAAATCATACTCACCCAAATGATGAGCACCAAACAGTGGTAGCTACCAAAATGATGGCTACCAAATAAAAATCTTGCCACACTGAGCAATCCTCTCATACTTTGTTGATCTGTTGTTTGAGCCACTGTAGATCCAACTCACATTGGATACGCAAGAGCTTCCAGAGAGGTCCTGCCATCAGCAGGTCCAAAACTGCAGAAGTGTGGTTTACAAGCTGAAACAGGCCAAGGGGCTGGTCTCCTCTGGGGAACACCCTTCTCTCACGAAGGTATTCTTTCATGCTTCTGTGGGATCTGTGCCCCCTTTCCATATTTGAGTGGAAAGTATTTGTTTCTTCTGCCTGAAGTCAAACTACTTTATAACTTTCTTGCTTCTCAGGCTCCTCTTATTAGTACAAAAAAACATTTACTGCTTTTAAGTTATGACTGACAGTCTGGACTGCTAGACGGCAAGTGAGAAAAATGATCTGTATAAAGTCAGAGCTGTATTATTGATTACCTTTAAAGATTATTTTCAAAATAATTTCATCAGCCCACTTAGGTTGACATAATAAAATTCCTGCCAATCAAAATGGCACTGGAAGATATGCTTGTGGTAGACGACCCAACCAGGATCTCATAATCATGTCCCAAAACAAACTCAGAAGGCAAAGAAACCAATTCCTAGATGGACAAGTTACATAAACTGATGCAGCCAATTTAAAACAAATTTTTTTGTGCAGTTTCAATATCCACGGACTGAGTCATGAGCACTGAAAAGAGTTTTTGAAACCATAGAAAGATGGTTTTAGAATTGCGTGGCATAATTTGGAAGCCAATTTCTTGTCTGGGATGTGATTTGCAAAAGGAAAGGAGCTACAGAAATTAAACAGAAAAGCCCTATACTTGCTGATCTGAAACCTAGGAAAATCAGGAGGCACAATAAGAGAAGTCTGAAGCTCCCTCAAAGAATATGCTTCACAAAAGTTCCATTTCTTCCCAATTTTTTAAAATGGGAAATAAACATCCATCAGCTGAATTGATCTTGGCTAACTCCCTCTCCATGAACTAGTAGCCATAACAAAAATCTTTATCTGTAGATTTTGTAAAGATCTCTCTCTTTTGAACTTCACAAAACCAGGTAAAACAAACACTAAACAAGATAAATGTGGCATTATAAACAAACACATAAAATAGATGCTGTGCTAGATAGAGTTGAGTATTAAGTGAAAAGTAAATCACTAAAGGTTACTGGGAAGAACTGGGAGAAAATGTTACAGAGTGGCTGCAGAAATTCTCAGAAAGAAGGTGATATTCAAGTACAGAGGTTAAGGGAGAGACCCAAGTAGCTTCCTGGGAAAAGTACTCCAAGCAGAGCAGCAGATATAAAAGCCCTGAGGCAGGAATCAGCTGGGAATGTTCTCTGACAAAGATAGGAAATCTGGAAGGCAACAGTCAAGCCAAGAGTATAGTGCTCTAAAAGCCAAGCGAAACAATGAAAGACACTTTTGTAGAAGGAGGAATACATCAACTGCACCGTTTCTGCTAGGGAGTTAGGAGAGTCGAGTTCTGAGAATCAACCATAGGATTTAACAAAGCAGAGGTCACTGGGGTTGAGGTCAAAGTCATTCTGATGGAGTGATAGGACCCAAATGTGATGGTGGTGGTTGGGCAGGTGACCAGGAGGAGAGACATCAGAAGCAACATGACTCTGGGGATTTTTCCCTCAAAAAAAAGGAGAGCAATGTGACACTTTGAAGTAGAAGGGAGCTGGGAAGTCTTTTTGATCCTCAATGATGGAAGTGTCATTGTAACTGCATGCAGAAGGACAACCTAACAGCTGGAAGCTGGCGTGGAGCAGAGCCCTGAGCAGAAGACAGGGAGACTTGGTGTCCGGTCACTGAGGCTGGCCTCAGAGTTGAGCAGGGCCACATACACTTTCATGAAGTCCTCTCTCAGGGCAGGAAAATATGCCCATCTTTCACCTGTCTAATTAACTGGGCTGAATTGTGTCTCCTCTTCTCTCAAAAGCACATGTTGAAGTCCTAACATCTACAGTCTTAGACTGTGCCTATGAGATACAGCCCTTGACCTAGTCCACTTGCACTGTGTAATAAAATACTGGAGACCAGGTGTTTTATAAATAATATAACTTTGTTTCTCACAGTTGTAGAGGACTGAAAATCCAGGATCAAGACTGCAGAAGTTTTGTGTGAGAGGATCTGTGTCCTCCTGGCTTCCAGGATGGACCAGAAGGCAGAAAGGCAAAGGGGATAAAGACTGTGTCCTCACATGGAGGGACAGATGGAAGGTTATAAACTCACTCCCTCAAGCCCTGTGTAAGGGACCCAGTCCCCTAATAACTATTCCCTAAGGGCCCTACCCCTTAGTAACAGATCACACGGTGCTTACAATTAATACAGGAGTTTTGGAAGAAACATTCAGGTCACAGGTTTAAAGGATAATTACACTGCTATCCTTAGGGTGGGCTCTAATCCAGTGTGACTCGTGTCCTAGCTGAGGACACAAGCAGACACAGTAGCAAGACTGTGTGAAGACACAGAGGAGACCTACAAGTCAAGGAGAGAAGCGCAAAAGAAACGAACCCCAGATTCTCTGAACCATAAGGAAATGAAATTTTGTCTTTGAAGCCACTTAGTCTTTTTTGTGCTTTGTTACAGCAGCCAAGCAGACAAATACAGCCACCTCCTGTTTCTTTCCTTGGTCAGGAGAGCTGTTGTGGGGATTCGATGAAAGGGAATTTCTTTTCAAAATGTAAACAATTGACTGAGAAGCAATAATTAGATTGATAAATAAATAAACATCTCCTCCCATCTTTCTCCATCAGATTAGTTCCTACCTGTCCCTAGATGAAATCTTAACTGGATCTATGAACTTTTTCAAGCTCCTTTAGTTCCATGAACAATCTCTTTTCAGCAGTTAAAATACTTGGACTTGAATAACAACCTACGCTCTGAGCCTCAGAAGGTTCCAGGGCCTCGCCTCCAGGCGGACGCGCTTGGCTTTCCCTCCATCTATGGTCCTAGCCCTCTTTACTCCCACCACCCCGTTTCTGGCCCTTTCCGGGGCTGGCTCAGTAGCAAGAGGATTGATTAGGCTCTAAGAGGAGACCCCGGCACAGTTGCTGTCTGATACTGGGGAACCTCGAGGGGCAGATGTGGGGTGTCTACCCTTTTTCGGGACGCATTCTCTCATAACTACCCACAGGATATTGAGCTGCAAACTTCCGCCTGCCTCTTGTGATTTGGGCCAACAATGGGCTTCCGGACATCCACTTCTCGGCTCCTAAGTCTCAGCAGGAGTCCTTTGGAAAGCTGACTCCTCCCGAGGTGTCTCTGGGCCATCCCTTTCCACGGATCTATTGGAACCGGGGGGAAAACACGAATGTTCTTGTCAGGCTGTGGCCAAACTCCTGTGCAACGCTACTCTTTTTTGGTGCCACTGGGCATCACAGAGCCTCGTGGTAGCTAATGGCAAGAATCCCAAAGGCCGTCCGTCCATGTACACGAGGGCGCTCTTGAAGTTCCTGCTCCGTAACTCCCCTTGATCCGAGAGGGAAAACTTTTCTCCTTTCCTCTTTCTGAGATCTGTGCTCCAGCTCTCCAGCTCTTTTCTCTTCAAGATTTTGTCTCAACTCTTTAAATTCATCATCTTCCATGGGCTGGAGTTTGGTTCTCCCTAACACAGTTTTTTAATCTTCTAAAACATGGGGACACGTGGCATTAATTCTATTGCCAAAGACCTCCCCACAACAGCATTCTTTCACCTAGGTCTGGAATATTGGTCTGAGTAGAACTGTCTAACCTGTGGGTCCAGTCACAGCCAACTGCAAGGACCAGTGTTTGTTGTAACTGGCACTTTGCCAGTTCACGGTGCCTGTGGATTGAAGCGGAGACGCATGGACTGTAAAACCCTGTTCCCAGTGGTCATGCATCCTGCTCAGGTACGCTGCTGTCCCTCGAAGGAGACCCCCCATACATGCACCTGCTGGGGTCATCAGGGAGGCTCTGGTAGGTTCACACTTGGGAAGGAAGGACGCTTGGCTCTACTGGACACCGCAGCTGGCCTGCTGCCCCCTCAGTGGGCATCTGCCCTTTGCAGCATTTTACACGCAACACCCAACACACAGAAGAAACCCAGGATAATGGAGAGGAGAAGGCTGCCGGAAGGGTCAGTGTGTTCTGTTCTTCCGCAGTACTGCATTCTAATACGTGAACCTAAGTGTGGCTCATGCCCAGCATTTGGTGGAAATTTTTCAGCTCATTGCATGTACCTGCCACAGAGTTAAGTCAAGAATTCCACATATCCCTCAACCTGACAGCTCTAAAATGGGATGGAATCCTCCCTTCTCTCCACCTCCCTTTGCTCCGGCCTTGCAGCCTTCGTCTGCGCCTGAAAGTGCTGCTGAATCGGCTTTGAATGACAGTTCACTCAAGTCATGGTGGCCTGGGAGGCTGATGTGGCCAGGCTCCAGCACGGGCTCTGAATCCCACTCTGTGCCGGGCGGGCGGGCGGGCGGTCAGCGGCTCTCTTCAAACATCAGATCTCAGTGTGCTCTGGCCCAAGCCATCCTGGACCTGTCGCAGCATGCAGGCACAAGGGAAGCCACATGAAAAGAAACTCTCCTTACCCGAAGCTGGGCTGGGCTGAGTTGTTTGTTTGTCTTGTGTGTTGTTTTCTTTTAATGCTTTTCAGGATCAAAGCCCCTTGCTGGATTTTTTTGGTGCAGTGGTGAGAAATTTTGTCTCCAAGCAAAGGTCACTGGACCAGACTTTTGGACTTAATGACAGCGGAGGCTGTAATTTTTCTTTCTGGCAGGGTGGGGCCACTGGAGAAAATTATAAAAGAGACATTGTGCCTCTCTGGTGCATAGACGGAGACCAAGGAAATAGACTCAATGGAAAGTGACGCGTACCCTGCTCAGAGCTGTTTGCCCAAATGAGGGCAAAACAACTCTCAAGGCCAAGGAGAACCGTGAGGGCAGTGAACCAATGAGGCTGGAATTTCTAACGAAGCTGGGAATGTTTTCTTGTTTGTTAAGGCCGCAGAGTGCCCGTGTTAATGTTTTATGTAGGGATGTTCCGGCAGGTTAAGTAGGGCCACTTAGCCATGTCAGGTGCCTTCGAAGGTGACCCTGGTCCTCACGTTGGTGATCCTGGCATGGAGTCCACCACCTTTTGAGGACCCTGCAGTGGCCGCAGCACAGCTGACTGGGCTTAGGTGGGCTGGGCAAGTCTGGCTGCACCACGCTGAAGGGCAGGGAGCTCTGAGCAGAGCGGGGCGAAGATACCCTGCCTGGACACTGCAGGAGAGCACTGAGAGGGGGCGCTCCAGTGGGCGGCATCACGCAGAGTCCAGCCTGGCCTGCTTCTGGCTCCAGAATGGACCCTGCAAGGGGCCCAGAGGGGCCCAGGACAACACAGCCACAGGCAGCAAATCCCGCAGGAGACACTGCTCTCCCCACAAACAGCTGTCCTTGTCCTCAAGCGAAATGAATCCCGGCTGTGGTCAGCTGCCAGCTTCCAGAGACTTCAGTGGCCACTCCCACCACGAGAGGACAATGCCCAGGCTTTCCTTGAACCTGACTTAACAGCTAGAAAGAGACACAGGGCCTGCAGGACTTCCAAAGCTGCATCTACAATGACTCCCCAGCCCCCAGGCCTAGGGCCAAATGACTCGAGCTGTGGTTGGGCTGATTCTCATGCCAGCAGCTGAGGAGATTCAAGGGCTGCCAGCCATCGCTGCGGGCCTCTTATAGGTGCCAAGGGTTAGAAAATTGCCCTTTTCCCTGACAGAACTCTGCCTTTCCTCCCACTGCCAAGTCGGTGTTCATCCGGGTTTCCCGAGGATGACCCTGGGTGCTGGGGCCTCCATGCCCTCAGAATGGTGGCTCCAGCAGTGCTGTGCACGGGGCCTGGAAGCAGGGAGGCCCAGGGACCACGCACACAGGACCCTGGGTGTGTCCCCTACCTCTGCAGGCATCCTGAGGGGCAGGGAGGTGCGCCGTGTGTTCCATGTACTTGTGGCTCAACATCTGATCATGGGAGTGAGGCAGGGCCTCAGGCTGGCACCCCAGGAGGTGTCCAGTCCACACCCCTGCCTCAGGCAGGGTTGGTCCTGCCTCTGAGTCCACCAGGCCTGGGGAAATGGGAGAGGCGTCTTTGTTTGCTTTGGCCGCAGGGTCATGATCTGGGGCTCAGGTGGGATTCCAGGTAGAAAATGCCCAGCTCCGAAGGGAAGGCCAGTGTTGGTCATACTCATGGCGCGGTGGCCTGACAACTGCCTGCCTTCTTGGCCGCTGTCACACTGCAGCTGTTGGAATCCAGTAGTGGTGGCTCCTGCCAGGTGCTGGGGCTTATCAGGTAAAAAGCACAATCTACACAGCAAGGCAGGGCCTTCTGTCCAGTATCTGCATGGAGGCCACTTGTGGAATTCGGGCAGAGGTTCTGAGGTTTTACTCAAGACTAGGCTCAAGCTTTAGGGAACCTCAGGCTGGCACCCGACCAAGTCTGTCCTCAGCTCTTCTCCCTCGCCCTCTTCCTTCACACTCCTCTGGCTTGGCCTAAGTAGCATCAAATACACGGACTTCAAAACATCCAGAAGACAGAAATACTCTCATTCTCTACCTGCTGAGAAACCACAGCCAGAGGAGTACCATACAACTTGTTTTTTCTGAAATGAAAATGATGATAAAAATAATAAACAACTATATATGTTTATCAAATGTAGCAATGGGGAATTTATATTAATTTAAATTCAGGACGGAAGCATCTTCTAGGCTTCGGGATGACAGGTCTTGGATTCTGATTCTCTGAACTTGTTCTCACATCTATAACTAGAGGGCTTTTAAAGCCAAGCAGTGAACCCAAGGAGTCACTGCGGGACGGGGCATGAACATGGCTCTGGGTAGATGGGGAGGACATTAGAATGCGGAACGGGCCAGCTGTGTAGCGCAGTGGTCAAGCGCTTGCCTCACACAGACTAGGGCCTGGGTTCCATGCCCAGTGCTGCAAAAGAAAATAGGAAGTGAGAGAGAGAGAGAGAGAGAGAGAGAGGAAAAAAAAAAAGGTGTTTGGGTTAGATGAGGTGACTGTGTTGTCACACTTTGGTGGCTGTCCACCACTTTCAAGTCTGACAGGACAGGCTCTTGAAGGACTCTAGCTGGTGCTTAAACCGCATTTAGACTTCAGAAGCAGGGAATTTTTTTTTTGTACTGGGAATCAAACTCATGACCTTGTGCTTGCCAGGCAGGTGCTTATGCCGCTGAGCTAAATCCCCGGCCCCAGAAGCAGGGATCTTTCTGTGCACCTTTCTGCCCCTTTTAATTTTTGAAAAATTAAAAATTTTATTTTAATTTTTAAAAAATTCATTAAAAATTTTGATTTTTGCCTCCAGTGGATCATTCTCACATGGCTAATGACTTTTCAGTTCCTTATTTCTAAAGCATTGGCGGAAAAAGAGAAAGAAATAAATTGAGTGCAAAAAAGTCTGTTTAGACATTCAGAGCCTTAGCGAATAAATGCAATTTCACATGTCTCATTTTCCTGTTTATCTACAGGTAAAATTCCCCCTAAGCAGAACAGACAAAAGATGCGGGAAGGGATATCTTCCCATGGATGAAGAAATCAGCCAGCGACCTTTTAGGGCTTCTATCCAGCTTGTCACAACTCAATCTCATTTTCCTGAATGGCTTGTTTAACTTTCAGAGAGTATCAGATGTACTGTGGTGTAAATAATATTTGAACAAGAGGGAGATTATTAAGTTGCCAGCTAAAAAGGCATTTTAAAGACACCCCATTACCCTGTTTAAATACCCCTTGCATTAGCACGCTTGGAAACCTCTTCATATTAAGCAGTCATTTTAAAACAACACACATTGTTCAGAGGAGGCACCCCAATTCCAGCTTGACATTTAGCACTTAGAGGAGTTCAGAGCCCCACACGGCCTTATCAGTTCACAGACAGGGCCACTAACAGTCAGTGGGCTGCTCCTGCCTGGAAACCACAAGCGCCAGCTAGAGCAAGCTTGGGCTCCAGCTAAGTGCTTAAAGTATTAAGAAAATCTGAAAACAAAGTATTCCCATTAGCCAGATCAGGGCCAGCTTTGATATCTGAAATGTGTGCTGGAGGCTTGGCCTTTGTCAGAGTATTTTTTTAAGTGGGAAGGGGAAATGACATGCTTATAACTCTTCTGAAGGGCGTGATGGTAGAATAAAAAGGCAGCTGGAAGGAGCTCAGGCCAGTGAACATTTTTACCCTCTGATTCCCACCTCCTTCTCCAAAGCCAATTAGCTGTGAGAGGCTAGCAGAAGGGAAAACAGCTCTAAAAGGCGCAAGACAAATCTTTAAAACTGTAGAAGTCAAGCTTTGATCTCCATAGCAAGAAGGGATGGACATTTAATTATTCTCTCCTTCGGCGCACGCACGGAGGAGATGGTGTAGATGGGAGGACACGCGCTTCCCACTGTCTTCATGTGGGGCTCAGGAGAGCACCACCAACCAGGAACAACTGTTCCCACTTTTTATACTAGAAAATAAAAGTTTCCAGCTCAGTGCCCCAACTGTGCGATAAGTACACAGTTTCAAGCTGTTTTTTGGGGTGAAGCTAGAAGTAAAATAAAAGTTAAGATTCAAAAATTCAAAACAAAGCAAATCAAAGTGATTACTGCAGACACATAGTGGGGATGCTTTTTACACAGATCATCAAATAATCTGGACCCCCAACAACTGTGCTGCCCAGTAGCTAGGAATGAATATTTCCTTCCATGCCTTCATCCTGGACCCAAGGAAATTTTCTAAAGTCCAACAGCCTTCACTGGACACTGCGGGGCCTTCAGCGGATGTTACTAATCTTCTGTCTCCTCCCTTCAGAAATGGGACCAGGATCTCCTTTTCACACGATCACAAGAATTCGCTGAGCAGCCTCCTGTCTCATGGGTCAGGTGTGTGGGGAGAGTAATCCTGCCCTGTTGTTCACCCTCCCTCCCTCCGGGGGTCCCATTCACATGGGGGTCGGTGAGGCATAGATGCAGCACCAATGAAAGGAGACAGGCCCCAATCTTTCCGAGATGCCCTATGTCCATCCACCACAAAGACGTAACAGGAGGATTTCAGGCCCGCCTCTAGTCACACATCCTGAAGAATCTGACCCACGTGTATCGGTGATCTCACTAAATTTTGCTTATTGGTGAACCAGTGTAATGCTCACCTTACATATGAATTTGATGTCCTTCCAGCGTCAGTTCTAGCTTCAGGAGTTTGACATGTTATTTAGAGATTTCATTTTATGTCAAACCCAAAGAGACAGCCCCGTTTCACCTGTTAATTTGGCAAGTGTGAATTAACCACCTACCGGTGCGTGTGGCAGCTTTGCTGTTGTTCATTGCACATAAAACCCTAACAAGACTCCGTCCACTTGTCCTGTTTTCATGCACTGGGCTTGCACACAAGAGCAGAAAACAAAAGGGCAAAATAATTACAGGCTCTGATCTACTATGAAGAAAAAAATAGAGTTGGGAGCGGGATTAGTGTGGGTACCTCGTGAAGGCTTAAGAAATGCAGCTGGGGAGGGGTCTCTCGAGGTGAGATCTAAGGGACAGTGACAGAATTCCCCTTCTGCATCAGGTGTGAGCTTTATCATCTCTGAACAGCTGGCCTCTGAAATGCAGAAAAGATTTTTGCTATTATTTTGACATTTTACAAACACCCGTGCACACACATGAGCACACACACAGGGAACTTTTCAGTACCTAGCACTGTTTCTCCTTTAAATCATGAGGTGATATTTTATAGTGCAAGACAAATGTCAGTTAGGGCTCAGGGTCACTGAACACTACACATTTTCCAGAGGCCATTTCTGGAAGACATAAATCATCCGTAGCCTTAGTGATGGAAGTTGACATGGCCAGGGCTCATTCTTTACCTCATGCTCAGTAGCTCCCAGCAGCCTCTTCACTGCCTTTATTCTTTCTGTAACTCAGAAAGGTTTTTGAAACCGTAGAAAGCTCCCCTAAATCACTGAGAAACTTCTTAATTGGAAATGATTTGTCAGGGTTTCACCCCAAACAAATAGGTCATGAGGTAGAAAGTTCCCATCCCCTGGAGCTCTGACAGGAGAGCCAGAGGAAACTTCCAGAAGCCATTTGCTTACATCAGACTCCATTAACCAGCCTGCTGGGGTAGGTGGTAGCACAGGCACACAGCTAAGGCGGCAGGGCTTAATCCTGCAATCAGAAGCTTAGCCCAGAGCCTGTTCTGAGTTCAGGCAGATCTTTTTCTGTCAAGACAGTTAGGGAAGGAAAGAGCCAATAAAATTATATTAGCAAGGCATCTCTCTCCTTGCTATTAGTGCATTTATTCCATGGAAATTGTTACCTTTGAGTGGTTCTGCACATACCCTGATGTAATGCTGGCCACACCTATGCAAGACACAGCATCACTTGCGTACATGTGCCAGATCTGTGGAAGGCCTTTGTGTGTGAAGAACTTGATAGCTTTGGAAGTTTTTAAATTATTTGATTTTTTCCACAGGGAAAAGAGTCACTTACCTTTTATTCTTTGACATGAAATAAGAGGAAAAGACACAGTTAATGTTTTGGCCTTACTAGGTAATACGAGGATTGCTTATTTTCCATTGCTTCTCTGAGTCAGGAAAGATCTAGAATCCTGGTGTTCAGTGAGCATATTCGTTCTTGACTCCTGGACCCTCGCTAGTCTGTGGCGGGCATCTGCCCAGAAGCGTGCCGGGGAAGCCACTGAGGTGCTTTGCCTGACATGGCTTGAACTCTTTCCCAGGGTTGCTTCTTGGTAATCAGTGCACACGACACAGTCTACGACCTGGGCACTCGATCTGATCTTCAGCTCTCCCGGGCTCCCAAATACCAGTTCCAGCTCTTACAACACACAGTTGACTTAACTGGGCTTGTCCTGGTGCCCTATCTAAAACTGGAATCAAGCTTGACATTCAAAACAAAGTCAGTCATCGTAATTCCTGCAGAACAAGGAAAGCCATTAAGAGCTGAACCAGGACTTCTGTCGCCACAAAGGGCAGACAGATATTTTTAGGTCTCTGTTTTTCAAACAGCACACTCAGGTTGGTACTGGGACACGGTTTACTGACTAGAGCAGAGGTAAAGTGGTAGCATAAAACCCCTGATTTTAAAGACGCTGGGAGCAGGGGCCCCTGGGGCCCTGTAATCACGGGTGATTCCTTATAGAATGGACAAGCGGCACCCTTCGGGGGCTTCAGCCCAAGATGCTATAGAGTTAAGTGTTTCAGGAATTTAATCAAAGTGGGGGTTACCCCAGGAGTTGAAAGAGCCTGAAATTTGGAGCAATGAACTTTTGATTCTCTTTTCTCTCTCCTGGACCATCTGCCCTGCACATTCTAGAAGATAAAAACTTGCTTCACCAGAATGTCATGAATATTAGGTCAGACACTGCAATGGATACTTTTTTCTCCTTCCTCTGTCTCTTTGTCCCTCCCTCCATTCACCCCCTGTAAAGAAGTAGCTAGGAAGATTTTTAAAAATATCTCTCTTCAGACAAATGCATGCTCAAACTATTAATAATACCTTTGCATTAAACATCTGCTGGGTGCTTTGCACTTGACTTTCAACTCCTGGTTTACCTTCCCTGAGGCTCCTAAAGTCTGGGTTTTAAAATCATTGCGTTTTACAGATGAGGAAATTGAGTTTCAAGCTGTCAGACTTGGATCCCTGTTGGATCCCTGATTTGAAGACAGATTTGTCTTGTTTCCAAGTCTATACCCTTTCTATAGGTCCAAGTTCCAATGAGTAAAAGCAGATTGCATACTCTAATTAACACCTGAAGAAGAAGTCAACTCTGATGGCCTAGGTCAGTGATCAGCAAATGACCCTGTCCTGGACATTGTAACTCAGTGTGCTTCTTTTTTTAAGAGGGGAAGGGTAGAATCTATATTTGACAAATGCCTTAGGGACGTCGTGTCTGGGTGGTTGCAGGTTCACAGTTCAGGCCACAGCACGAGCACACACTCAGATGGCAGTTTGCAGACTGGAAGCTCACGGTTGATGAGGAAAGACAGTACCTGGTGCTGTGCTCTCCCAGTGTCTGCGCCCTCCCAGGTGTCTTAGGAACACAGTCCCAAAGTCTCCCCCCTTACCCCCTAATTGTGGTCTTCAAGAGTGGGGCCAAATTTCCACAGCACTATTTCCTAGGGCTAGAAAGAACTGCTAACACTCAGGGCCTCAGAGCTGTGAGCTGAAGAAATGAACTGGGTTTAGGTTTCCCTGAATCTTATGGATTATTAGTTTCCCTTTTTTTTTTTATTTCTAGGAAGTATTTGGGACAGTGTTGTTTCATGGGAACTTGGAAAGCTCTGATCATGAGTAATACATTCTCACCACCAGGAAATCCAGAGTGTGGCCAGCTTCACCTTGAAAGCATGATGTCACGGGCCTGGCTGCAGATTGGCTCCCATGTCACCTGGACTGGCACCAGGAAGACTCTGCTAAGATGTGTGTTCAAGGCTCAGTTCTTCAAGACTGCAGGATTTCTCCCATTGAGAGTCCCCTGCTGGTCTGGGGATACCTAGGGGCTACTGTCTTCAGCGTTAATTGTACCCTGAGACCCAAACCTGGGACTTTAACAGCTGTGAAGAAGTTTGAGTCCTTTACCTCCATTCTGTCTTGGAGAGAAAAGACTTAGCCAGTTAATTGAAAGATTGTCCCATAAAAGTTGTCAACAATTGGATGGCAGTGTAAGAATGGTAGCACACACCACTGGGGTCCCAGCACTTAGGAGGCTGAGGCATAAAGATTGCCTGAGTTTGAGGCCAGCCTGACCTGTAATATCAAGATGCTCTCTCTTAAAAAAAAAAAAAAAAGGAAAGGAAAGAAAAGAAAAGAAAAGAAAAAAAAGAAAGAAAGAAGAAAAGAGTTCATGATGATGCTTCTATGCTCGGATGACAGTATTTTTCAAAAGTGAAAGAGTTGTTAGATGAAAAGGCATTAAGCCTTTCAAGCAGATGAGCAGACGGTTCTGTTGCAAATGACACAAAGAGGCCCGGAGTCCCACAGTGGCCGGCATGGGGCAGGACTCAGGAGCAGGAGACAGCAGGCGCATGAGTACTCTCTGTCTCACAGTGTAAGCTTCTGTCCTCCTTGCAGACTCTGACCTGGAACCTTACTTACACGTTTAGGAAAATGTGCTTTTTAAATTTAAAAACAGCCTATCTTGTCCCTTAGAGGTAATATTTGCCCTTAACAGAAATATGCATGCATATGTTTTTATTCTAATAATTCATGGTCAGTGTGGCCTTTGTCTGCAAGTGATAGGAACCATCCCGCTGCCTTAAGAAGGTGGATTGAGGAAGAAGCAGAGTTGCTCATTCAGAAGACTTTGTAGAACAGAGGTACTGGGGGTTCTGACTTGGCTTGAGCTGGTGGGTGACAAGTTGGAGGGACACTGATTTGGCTGAGAACTGAGCTACCTTATGGAATACCAGAAGCCTGTAGCCATCTTTCCCTTCCGTCAGCTCCCTAAGACGGGCAGTCATTCAAATAGAATCTGGCCCCCACCTGAGAGAAAAGAGGCACTGTTGTTTTTCAACCATGCCTTCAAAGCCCCTGCCACATTCATGGAATATCCCATTGGCCCTTTAATCACCACGTTTAAGTCTAACTAAAAAACCGAACATCTCCAGATACCTAAATCCCACCAAGCAATACACCGGGTACCTGCACATATGTGAGCATCTGTTTCTCTCCCTGAAGCAGAGGGCAAATTCCAGAAAAGCATGATTGGGGATTCACTAGTGCACATCTGGGGAGTCCCGCACTTCCCATTACCAGGTATCTAATAAAATCCTGTACATACAAGTAAGAGACTGAGTGGATGAGCAGTAGATGATCGGTGAAAATAAATGACTGCGCTGAGTGTGTTTGGGGACTCCAGAAATACTTAGAGGAAAGAAAATGCATTACAAGGTGGATTAGAGACGCTGGGTGAGCAGGTAGAGACATAAACTAAGCAAAACTGATGTTAAGGAGACTTCATTTGCATATTGTACACAAGCTAAGGGGTATTAGTGACATTTGGGACACACATAGCGTGGACTCCTGTTATATATCAGGTTCTTAACCAAGCGTTTGTATATGTTGTCTTTCCTCCAGCTCCCGTGCTGGGACTCGAACCCAGGCCTTCAGCACACTAGGTAAATGCCCTTCTGCTGAGGTAACCTCTAGCCCCAGATACAGTGTTCCAATTACAACATGCAACCCACCTATAAAATACACTTCACTCCTATTTCTCAGAAGAGGAAATGGAGGTTCTGCAAAGTTAAGCACTTTCTCCACACTAACCAAGCCCCTGTCACCTGACGCCAACCTCGTTCGTCTCCCTTATCACCAAAGGTGTCTCTGTACTTCCTGTAATGTAAGCCTCCACCCACGGCCAAGAGGTCTCTCAGCGCAACTTCTGTTTAGCACTGTCATTTTGTTGTTGTTGTTGTTGTCTGGTTTTGTCTCTTGAGATAGGATCTTGCTCTACAGAAAAGGCTGATCTTGAACTCTCTGTCGTCCTCCGGCTTTAAGCCACCCAAGTGCTGGGACTACAGGTGTCCCCCGCCACGCCCAGCTGGAATTGCCTTTTCATTCATGAATACTCTAACTTACTCAGCTCTGTGACTCGTGTCAGTACCCAATTTCATTTTTCTGATGTTACAAAAAATACTACACAGAACATTCTGACACATAAAATACCTGCATGCCTCTTTAATTATTTCCTTAAGATGAAATCCTGGAAGTGTTCAGACTTCAAAGATGATGAACTTGTCTCAGGGTTTTCTAGGTGCTGTCGGAGCGCCCCAGGAAAAGCTCTGACACATGTAGCTTTCCAGCGGCCAGGTGTGACATGCCCAGTTTGCGCCAGCCCTGCCCACACCAGCGCTCAGCGATCTTCTGTCCTGTCAGGTAGGCATAAAACATGGCATGATGCTTTCATGTGGCCCACTGATTGGTAACGAGGACCACAATGCTACACCTGTTTACTGGACTCTGCTTGAGGTTTCCTGACACACTCTGCCCATTTGTTCCTGGCATTGTTTATCTTTCCCTTGCCTTGCCAATTTGCATCAGTTCTTCCCATAATAAGAGTACTTTTTGCTTATAAGTAAAAGGAAATTCATTTCCGCTCGTTGGTCACTTGCCTTTAAGGTCTCCTGCATCTCTAAAAATCTCCAGGATTTAGGGCTGTCTTCCTAAAGGTGGTCAAGCTCATTCTTGCTTTGTCTTTGGACGTAACGCTGGCTGGTAAGGGACGTCTGTCCACACGAGGTCAGCAGGCGTTTTCCGGAGTCTAGTCAGGAGATGCAGCAAAGGAGAACATGCGTTTCTGGGGAAGAGTTCAGGAAAAGCCGGAAACGTGTACCTGCTAGAGAGGTGAAGAGAGGAAGAGGAAAAGGGTGCAAGTAGCCTGAATTATCACTTAAAAGTCATCACATCCATGAGGCAGGAAAGCTGCTACCAGGGTTCTCACCGGTACGAGGCCAGAAACACTCAGTACCTTACAGAAAAGAACACAGCTTTTTGCACAGAACCTGCAGCGCCTTCCTGGGTATGGTTTTCACCCATTTATCTTTTATTAGTGTATGTTTTGATACATAATAATTACACTCGTCTTGGGAAATTGGTACATAGACATGCTGTACCCTAATCATGCTGACTGCTCCTCCCCTTTCCTGTGCACTGTAAATCATCTCTAGAACGCCCAACACAACATAAATGCTATGTAAAAACTTGTTATATTGCTTTTCCCCAAATATTTTCCATGTGTGTTTGGTTAAACCTGCAGATTCAGAACGAGTTAATACAAAAGGCTGAGTGTAGAGGGTGTGCGCAGGGCACTGTGTGAGTGTGTGTGACAGGGAGAGGAAGGGGGTGCTTCTTAGCCTTTTTGACTTCTTTGGCTGATACAGATGCAGTTCCTTGCAAAGGGTCTGTGACGGGAGCTTCCCCGCTCTGAGACCCAGGCACCACCTGGGCAGTTTACAGATATTCCTGTGTCCGTCACCATGAAGCAGAAACACAGGAAGAGGACTGTGCGCCTCACCTGAGGACCGGCCCACTCAGGGGCTGACGTTCTCACTCACAAAACTCACTCGACTTCAGCAACTTGAAAGAACTATTTTGTTTTGTTTTGAAACTTAAGTATTTGTAGCAAAGGCAAAAAATTAGAACTGAACCATGGATAGCAGGAGCTACGTGTCGTTTACTAAGTAACCACAGATAACAGAAAGGTGCAGCCCTGTGCTTATTAACCGCTAACCTTTGCTGAGCAAGTCGGAAGGGCCTGGACAATGCTCTTCCCCTGCGTCAAATGCTCAGATTTTCTTCATCTGCGTGTCAACCCCACGCTGGTCTGTTTCTGCCCCTGATATGAGTTCCTGCTTTAACGTTCCTTCCTTTACTTACAGATGATGCCTTAATAGCAGTTTTTAGTTCCCGTGATGACTATTTAATCTTAAATTTAACCATATATTATTTATCTTGGTAGCCACTGATGTGGCCACTAATCTTTGTAGTCACTACTAACACGCTGAAGCTCTGGAGTTGCCTTTTATTCCACTGCAAATACATTCTGCCCTCTGAAAAAGAGGGGGTGCAGGTGGCTTTCCACTCGATAGTGAAACATTCTTGTAAATCCTGCTGATGTTTTAGAGGGCGGACTTCACAGCATAGCTTAACCTTCTTGCCATTACTGCTGTAAAAGTTGTTTCACTGGTTGTTCCCCAAAACTTCCTATTAAATATTCTCTCTCCTCACTATGGCAAGTGGAAACAAATATAATTCGCTTGGTGTTCACTGGGCTTTGCTTTTAACTATTCAAACTCCCCTCGGGTGCCTCCACACCCAGCCTTGTAGAGCAAGTAACCTTTATTCCCTTTGTTTACAAGCTCCTAATTTACCAAGCTGATAAACTAGAGCACAAAATCATTTTTATGCAACCTGAATCCTCCTGACAAAGGGTGTTTAGACCTGAATGGACGTCTGATTTCTCTGCTCTACCCGGTCCGAACCTTTCTTGTTCCATTAGGTGCTATCACATGGAGGGTTAGTGTGACACTCTGATGTGATCTTCCAGACAGTCACACAGTCGGACAAAAGAGGTGAATAGACATTTAGGGACAGAAACGGTCAGTGTGGAGTCAGCCAAATCAAAGATCTGTGGAACTGGGACAATAGCAAAGAGGCAAAGGAGGCCAAGTGGTGGGTCAAAGCAGTGCTCACGTCTGAATCTCCGGCAGAGCTGTTACACTGCCCCGTATTTCATGGATTTAGTCAGTTTTTCAATCATGCTATTATAGCACTGTTTTAAATTCAGACTACAGAGAGACATTAGGGAGGCTTTCTATAAAATGAACCAATGGGAAAATTCAATTTGCTTTGTCAAAACTCAGCAGAGGGTCCTGAGTGCACGGGGAGAGGGGCTTGCTCTCAAGTAAGAGCGTGCTGGGACCCAGACTGCGGCTTCACCCAGGGGTGGCCTTGGGGGAAACCTGAGGGGTGGCAGGTGTGAATCCACTTGTAACTTACTTCAGGGACCCATGTCTATTTCTGACTGATTTTGCCACTGAGGTCTGCACATGTGGCCTCTCCCCATGTGTCGCCCACTACTTCTTCCTCACTGGCTGAGCCTTGGTGGCCGGCTGCTTTCCAGTGGGCAGGTCCTCAAGAGAAGCTCCAAGCCCACTAAGACCCGAGGGTAAATTCGCCAGTGTCAGTGAATCAAGATGTCCCCCAAGGCGACACTGGCGGTAGTTCCACAGAGATGGCCCTGGGGGTGTTGGCTGAAAGGCATCTGAAAGGGACTCTGGCCAGACACCCTGAGGAGCACTTGGGACTCCTCTGCTAGGGTGTGCCTCACAATAGCCATGGGTGCCCAGGGACTAGGTGACAGCGTCAGGACACAGAGGGGTGAAGGTGCCTGCTCGCAGGTATAATGTTGAGACAACTCCACTTTTGCTCATGTGGAAAGAGAAATATCCTTTAAGTTAAAATATTTTCCATTGAGTTCCTCTTACTTTCAACTCTAAGTGTATTTGTTAGACTTAGTGTTTGGTTTTAGATACTACCAACGGACAGAATCCTCAACTCCTTTATTATATGTTTATGTTGTGGCAGAAAAAATTACTCAAAAGTGTCCTACACCATGAGGTTTCTTAGTGATCTTATTAGTGACACAAGACAGCTTGGTGCTCACCACCGTAAAACATTTACCCAATTTCAGAGGTGTGAAATTAATTCTCTTTTGTGTGTCAAGTTTGAAATTTTTATTCTTATTTCAAGCTCGACTCTGGAGTTACCAACATACCATGATCTAGCACTGCTAATTTGGCTCAGTTGATTAAAAATTATAAACGGGGCTTTGTAACATCTGTTATAATTGTGATATATTCAAGAACTGTTTCATAAATGAGATTTTTATTATTGACCAAAGAGATTTTCCTTTGGAACTTATGCCATCATCTTTCTGTGAGCCAGCAGTGATTTCCATGGTAAGTATTAGATTAACTCAAGTGAATTGGTCAATTTTATAGGTTAGATATAGCTGATGACCTCAATTTCGCATGAGTCAACCTATAAAATCTGTACTGGTCCATTCTTCATGTCATCGCAAACCCTCTGAGAAGCCTGGCGTCTAAAGACCTGGCCTTAGTGACCTCTCCTATGCTAGTTATCAAGTTATAAGAAATTCTAGCAACAGATCGCTAGTTGGGTTTATTTAACTATGTTTTTATCAAAGACATTTTTGTGATTTTTTTCAAAATTGTGCTGGATCTGTCAATATAAGAGCCAAAGTTTTTCCTAACGTTGTCCTCCTGTGGAAGTGTTATCTTGGCCATTCTTGCTGTTTGCGCCTGGGTGACCGTGTCGTAACCTCCCTAACCAGTGTCTTCTTAGACATCTTAACAGAGATGTCCCTTATGGCTGTCTTTGCTGAAATTCATCAAGGGTATTGCTTGCTCATTCTCAGAATCCCTTTCCAGATATATTTTCAGAAAGGTACTAAATGTCTTTTTCATCTGAGACTGAATAAAATGTAATGATCTTTTTCCAGATGTAGGTTTCTCCTTCACTTAGGAAGGTGCAACTTCTAAGCTGCACTAGGACAAAGTGACCCAGCTTGCGCTGCACTCTGGTGGATACGAGATTCTGTGAAGTCAGTTCCTGCTACAGCTTGGATGTCACTGGTCCCTTGAGGTTCATGTGTTGGGAGTTTGGTCCTTGCGTGCTGGTCAGGAGTAGTGTATACGTGGACACATGTTATGGGGCTGAGCCTGCTGGGAGAGCCTTCAGTCCTGGTGGCCTTCCTTCGGAAAGATTGAGGCATTTCTCATGAGATCTGGGTTGGTTCTAGGGAGAGGGTTGTTGTAAGTGCCTGAGCCTGGCCCCACCAGCCTTCCTGGCTTCCTGTTCGGTGACATGTTTTCCTTCCCCACACATTGTCATTTGCCTAGGGTGAAACAGAGGAGTTCTCCTCAGAGCCTGCCCAACACTGTTTGGACTTCTAAACTCTAAAACTGTGAGCTTCATAAGATTAGCATGCCTCTGGCATTTCGTTAGAGTACCAGAAGCTGGCTGGTCCAACGCACGAGACAGCTTTGCTCACCATCATGTGTATATGGGGCCTGGCATAGTGTAGCTTTCCAAACAGTATTAAGCAATCAAAACAGAAATGTTAGAGCTCTGCGCTGAAACCACTGATCAGCTCATGTTGATTCACCTTCTTACTATACTGAACCATGTGAAATTGCTACTTTGTAGATCAAGAGCTGGATCTTGGCAGTCTTGTATGATTCAACTTAACAATCAAGTAGAGGCCCAGAAAGCTCAAGTCTGTAAGTGGACAAACTTGACACTGAGAAACACACATTTGCCACGTAGCATATTTACCAAACAGAGCAGGCCACGCTGTTGCTACGGCAGTGGCGGCGGTAGACGGCTGGCCTGTGTGCTCCCTGCAGTGCCCGCTTCAGCAGGAGAGGGGGGCCCGTGAGAGCCAATGGCCACTACCCCTGTATGAAGATTGCTCAAGGTGCCACACTTGCTCCCTTGGCTCCACGCGGCAGGGTGCCAGCTGTGTGGCCTCTGTGAGAGACAGAACCGCAGCGTTGTCCCTGGCCTGTCTAGCTCACACAGAGCCCACCTGACCTGCCTGCGCCTTCACTTAACGATGAGGAAGTTGACCTTTGGGAGACAAAGCCTGTGCTCAGGGTCACGTGTCCTGCTCGGGGCTATCAGCCCCAGACAAAGGCACATTTTGTTGAGAAACTCAGACCTCACGGATCCTGCTGGTGTCAGACCCCAAGTGCCTGCAGAGACTGTAGGACTGGGAAACTTCCTGTCAGTGGATTCCCCTGGGATTCTCCTGTGTGCGGGGCTTTCTTCAGGCCTGGACACTCTTGTCTGAGCGGATGCTCACGCTGCCTGGCACGCAGGGAGGTTAGGTCTCCCCAGGGCAGCATCACCCCGACAGTCGACGTCAACCAGCCTCACTCTGGAGATGTGAGTAGTTTCCTTGTTTGCTTGTCCTGCACCTCAAGTTTTAAGGATCCCCTGTGGGTCACCTGGTTCCTACTTTGCATCTTCCAGCTCAGGCTGCAGGCCCGCAGGCTGCAGCATGTGTCAACAGCTTGTCTCTCACCTGTCTGACTTCTGTCCTGCTTCCTTGGCTGGCACGGTTCCCGGCCTGTGTCCCTGAGTTAACTTCCTCCTCCACCCTTCATTCCTCAGACCTGCTGAGCACTTCAGGCCTGGCCTGATTTTCCAGCTCTCTGTCCACAGCAACCCAAGCCCCCAGGGACGCCGGCTTCCCCACTTACTTACATCCCTTAGTGCCTAATGCAGCTTTTCTTCCTGCCTTGGCCCCATACAGACATGTCCTGTAATCATGCAGGTCTTTCCTGATCACTGAATATTAGTGAATTAGCCCTTTTAGTGAATTACCTCAGACTTGGCAATTCATAAAGAACAGAAATTCATTTGTTGCAGACCTGCAGGCTGAAAGCTCAAGCTCAGGTGCCCTCACTCAGTGTCTACAGAGGGCTTTCTGTGTCCTCACACGGCACAGAGATGGGAGGATCAAGAGCCAGCTCAGTTCCCACGAGTCCTTTTAGGATCCCTGACCCTTCCTGTAAGTCCAGAGCTCTGGCGACTTAACCACCTCCTAAGGCAGCCTCTCCATGCGGTCACACTGTCTTAGGCTCCAACCTGTGAACTTGGGAGATGCACATGTTCAAAGCATGGCACAACAATTCTGTCTGAGGATATCACAAATCCAGCACACAGACTTACCAAATCCCTACAAAAACACTAGAGCATCCCAGCATCCTGAAGTCAGAAGGGTGCTTGGAGGCAATTTCCCAAGGCTGGCATGCAGACCCGTACTGAGTGTGAGGTAATAGGCGGGGAAAATCTTCCAATTCATTGGCCCCATGCAGAAATCTGATCATTTGTTCTGCTGTTTATAAGAACATGGATTTTGCTAGCATTGCACATGGTTTTGATAAAGGGCCAGGTTTAGAAACCACAGAAATAGCCTATTGGCCTCTTAGGAGGATAGTTATCTGGTTCCCAATTAAGCATCTCCTATGTGCACAAAGTATCACCAGTTCCATCCTGTTCTTGAATCTCTCTCCTTGATAGGAATTTGGTCCTGACCTAAGCCTAAATCAAATTTAGACCAAAAGAGTATGAATACAATTCAAATGGATACAAAATTAAATGATGGAACATTCTAGTGTTTTTGTCAGTGCTTTGGAAAATTTCAAGAAATATCAGTCAGCTCTCTCCTGGTGAAAAGCTCATAATTGCATTTTTTTTTTTTTGCTGTGTCCTAGTCCATCCACGCCTTGTGACAAGGTCCATGGGTGGAGGAGAGCGCTTCAAGGAATCGCTTCTCCAGGAAAAGGACACCGCATGTGGGAATTGGGCGCAAGGATCTTGTAATGTTTTGTACTGATAATTGTAATTTGTGTAATTCACATATATATATTTTCATGTAATACTCAATATGAAATCGAAAATAGACACTCCAGAGGAGTTACTAGAGACCCTCTAGATAACCCCTTTGTGAAAACTAATTGTGAAATTTTACCTTTTGTGAGTAGTATGAGAGAGTTTACACAAAAGCTTTAAATGAAAGAGCTCATGGGGGAGGATTTACAAAATTCCTGTGAGACAACTGCCCTGAGACACTGGACAGGCAGCCAGAGACGGGCAACTAGGACACATATGTTACGCCACCGGCCGCCTAAGACAGGCACAGGACCAATTGCTGTCCTGCAGGCCCATGATGGGTAAGGCCTGGTTGGATTCATATGAAGAGTCCTTAACCCAAGACAGGCGCTGTCCTCACAGGGCCTGCCATACTCCCATAAGTGATAAGGGAAAAAATGTAGGGAGCGGCATGATAGCTTCACAGCTGCCGCTCCATCTCTCCCTCCTGTCGGCACCCAGGTGCGTCTGCTTACATTTCCCAAGCTAATTAAGTAACAAGATTAAAGTGTAACAAAGGTGAAAAAAGTTAATTAACACATATTGTTTAAGATTATCCCTGCCTGGCCCTAAGCCTGGGGTTTAAGTTACTGCCAAAAGTTAGCAAATATATACTCCAGCTTCTAAAAAATAAAGCAGATTCAGATTCACTCACAGACCGGTGTGCAGTGTCTTCTGTCTCTCACTCACCGACTCCCTGACCACCTTTGGGACCCCTGAGCCCTGCCGCAGCTGGACTCTGGCATCTTTTATTTTGGAAAATTTTAATATTGTAGTTAATCCAAGCTCAGTGATCTGTACTTTGACATTTACCCAGCAAGAAAGTGCCTGATGGTTAGAAATGGATAAAGAAGAAATGGTTTTATAACTCATATTTTTATTCTCCTTTTGCTGCTCTAAGGCTCAGCTCTTCAGAAAGATCAGTTGCTTCTCCCACAAAATGAAGTAAGTTCGCTTCTACCAGTGCTGAAGGGTGGCTGGCGTCTCTGGGGGAAGTGCAGAACTGGCTGTGTTTCCGTCGCACCCTCGCTGACCCTGCGGAAGGCTCCTCACACTGGCAGTATGTGTCACAGGACTTGAGGGCCAGATCAGGACAGGAGCCTGACTGACCACAGTAAAGTAGACCCTCAGAAGCAGGGAGGCAGTCAGCCTTTTCTGTGCTTGGAAGGCTTCTTAAATGGTCATTTGCATAAACAAAAGAAAAAAGAACTAGAAAGCACACGTGCAAAAGAAGATAGGGACACAGAAAGAGATAAAATAAGCTTTCTCACAAAATGTGACAGTTCACAGCAACAAGGCAGGTGGCTACAGGTGCCTGTGGCCTCTGCACACTGCTCCAGGCTTTCACTCCCCCAGGCGCCTCGACCCCAGTACCAGCTGCCCTCCCCGGGGGGTGTGCACCGAAGTGACCTCTGGTGTTTAAAGGGCACTGTCCTGCTGCTATCCCTGGAGTCTCGAATGGGCCTTAGGAGGGACAGGATCCAGTTTAGCCACATGAGCAGGTGATCCCTGCAGCTCACTCAGTGCTGCCAAACGCTGTTAACCCAGGTCTTTCACTGGGGGTGCTTGTTTACTGGGGATCCCCACACTTTTTCCAAGACCCTGCTGTACAATCTCAGGCCTTAGGCCCCATGGTCTGAAGTTTGCCTGGGAGTTTGATAGTAATGCAGTTACTGCTCCTCACAACCGTCATGTCAGTCCCCAGGTGATCCCCGTGACTCCACACACGGGAACAACTGTGGAGCTGTCACCGTCACCCAGTCTATAATGCCGAGGCCATAGTGCTGGCCATGCGTCAGAACCACCTGTCCACTCTCCTAATCAAAACTCGAGTGCCCCTGTCAGGGTAGCACATGCACACAGGTCACTGTCACTTTTGCTGTTGTGTCATCGCTGCTGTTCTTCACTTATGCTACTGTGCAGCCGGATTTCTACAACCACTAATTAGAGACGGGTGAGCAGGAGCAAACTCAGGCTGGACACTGTCCGTGGGAACCACGGCCTAGGCCCTGGGGCTCCAGGCGCCCCTCCAACTGCATCAATTCATCTCTGAGGATTAGCCAGGGATTCCACGGAGGCCAGACGCGGGCACTGTGTATACACTGATGCAGGAGGTGGGGAACTCGAGGACCTAGCTGCACCGTGAACACAGAATAAATACAAGACAGAACGGAGCAAGGGCCGAAGGTTCCTGCGTGAGTTCAGATTAACACGGAACACAGGTGCAGGCACGATGGACACATACAAACATGCCCGCGTGGACACAGGCACACATGCACGCACACACGTGCACTTTCTTCTACAAAGCACATTAAAATGTAACAGAGGCTCTGGTTTAATACAATTAAACGATATGTAAGATCTGGAAAAGTAGAAGCAGAAAAGCATTTCTCAGCTTGTTAGCTACATAAGAAGACAATAATAAACTCAAAAGAGCCAAGTGCTCTTCAGCTCCAGACTGTGCTGTGCGATGTTCTTTATATACGCGGACACACACACACACACACACAGGGCGGGGGTAATACAACAGAGAGGCTTTCTCTCTGGGAAACTGGAGACGGTCTGTGTTCAGCTGTCTCTGCTGAACCCCGGTCTCCCTCCTCCTGCTGTAAAACCTACTAGGTGAGCTCGACCGCCTCTGCCCTCACTGCCTTAGTAGGTCACACAGCGGTGCTCTGGTACGTACGAGCAATACCAGGTAAATCTGTTCCTTGCCAGGGATTTCTGGGGAGAAGAGCAGGGTTTAAATCAAACAAACAGAGTCCCTCGGGCCATTAGGGTTTAGGCTGAACACCAAGGATTCACCTTGGCAGGGGCACCCTGATCCAAGAAGCTGTAGGCTAAGACTTGTGAAGCAGCCTCCTGCTGTCAAGGAAAAGAAAAAAGAGGTCAGGGGCTGCCTAGTACCACAAAAGTCTACTGCAGTCCTAAGTAAGGAGCAAGCTGCGGAGAACTGAGCTCTAACAAGACAGCCCCATGGGAACGGCTGGAGACTCCACTGGCCATTTGTAGAGCAGTCTGACCGGAAGCACTTCGGCTGCCTGTGCCATCGGCATGCGGGAGGGCAGAGTCTCCAAAGCCAGAGAGAAGCTCTGAGCAGGTCACTGATGAGCTGGACCTGGAGAGACCCAGCTATTGACCGCTGGTGCTGGGGCCCACACCACACGGCACTTAGGCTCAGCCAGGTTGCTTGTTGCTTGGCCAGTGAAATTTTGTCAGGGTTCCACCCACTCACATCACTGGCCCATAGATACATAACAAATGTTTAATATCACTGACCATTGGAGAAATACAAGCTGCAAGAGCACTGAATTCTCTCTTATTACAGAGAGAATGCCAGTCATGGAGAACTCACGTAATAACAAATGCTGGTGAGAAAAGGGAACTTTCGTACACTAGCAGTAGGAATGTAAACTAGTCTAAACATTATGAAAATCAGTTTTCAGGTTCCTCAAAGAGCTAATATTAGGAATTCCATAATTCCTCATTATGGAATTATGGCTCACCTGCTCTCCACTTTCCCTACAAGAGCTGGAGACACCAAACTACAGCGATACACGCTTACCCATGTTTATGGCTCCTGTCTATACCGACACTTATTCATGGCAGCTAAATCTTGAAAGCAGTCTACAAGCTCATCGGTGGGTGAATGGATAAAGGAGGTGTAGTAGCTATAAATAGTGCAATAGTATTGTGCCACACAGAAGCACAGGGCCAGGGGTATAACTGAGTGATGTAAGCACCTGCCTGGCAAGTACAAGGTCCTGAGTTTGTGAAGTGAGATAAATTAGATAAATTAAAACACGGGTTTTAATACTGTATAATTTCTCTCGTACAATAAATGCAAACTATAAATCAAGCAAAATGAAATATGGTTAAAAGGAAACAGATCTTCTGCAAATGAGAAGGAGAAAGGGATATAAAAGAGCATTAAGGTGCACCATGGCATGTGCCAAATGCAGTGGGATGAGTCATTGTGTGTCACAAACACCTACTACCTTTTAAAAATGTACCCAGAGGCAAGTGAGCGTGACCCTGGGACTGCCATAGTTTGGACCATCAGGGTCCGTGTGGCAAAGGGCCAGGTGGCAGCATTAGTGGTGGCAGCACTGTGCAGAGGTGGCGCTTGGCTCTGGTCTTGCTCTTCCTTTCGTTCGTTCGCCAAACATGTGGGGGGCTCCCCGTTCCCGCACACTCCCTCTGTGGCATGTGATTCCTGGTCCCACTCTAGGCCCCTGGCCATTGGCTCCATTGGTGGCTCCTGGCCATTGTGGCCAGCAGCCTCTTGAACTGCAAACTGAAAGAAGCCTGTTCGCTTGGTAAGCTGGGCATCTCAAGATGTGTCACAGTGACCGAAGGCAATTAGCTTCAAGACTCAGACACCTCCCACTTGTGCTTCTATTAGAAAATGAAAATTTGATGGTAAGTCGAAGTAAAAAAAAAAATCTCTGGAGACTTTCAGCATGAAGCACCTTTATTTTATGGCACCAAACCCCCCACGTACTTGCTGTTCGCTGTTGAGCATGTGCAGCCACCCCTGCAGCAGTCGGTCATCTTGCCCAGCAGCATGACAGCTGCGCTGCTCCAACAAGGCTTGGACGGGCTTCTTCAGACGCATGCAGAGGGCGCGCTGCAAGCACCGCAGAAGCCGGTGTCTAAGAGGGCAAGACTTGGCTTACGTGGAAATCAGACAGGTAAATGACCCATAAAGAAGAAATGTGCTCCCTGTGAAGGTTTCATTTCTATGACCCGTATTCTTTGCACATGCCATGGGCTGCCACTTTGAAATATTACTTGTTTTCAGTGTTTGAAAACAAAAATGGCGACAAGTCCTGGCTTCGAAGACACACTATTGCCCATCAATAGCAAAATTCTCAGCCTGTAATTTTCCTAAGTAGGAGATGCCAGCGTGGGTTTCGAGAGGTCCCCCTTGCCACTGGCAGGCAGCCAAAGCGCCGCAAAGCAGAGAGGAGGCTAGGAGGCAGCTCAGCTTAGCACAAGCAGGAGGTGGCCCTGCCTCACCCTGGCTTCTGGGAGATCTCCCTGTCTGTCCCAAGCTCTTCTCCCTGGGATGTGGCCGCACTGCGGCCCTCTCCTCCTTTTCGCTCATCACCCATCGCTTGGCTCTGCTCCTGAGGATCTGTGGGGAAGACACCTGGTCTGAATGGACTCTGGGCATCGATCCTGGAGCGAGAGTCAGCAACCTACCCGTTCTCCGGATGCCGGAATATCTAAGCTCAGGGCAGCAGGGATCCCCTGATCCCCTCCACGTGGCTGTGCCCCAGGGTGAGACGAGCCTTGCTGGCCTGGGCCTCTGTCCAGACCTCCGTGTCCTCTCCCTTGCTGCTCTGAGTCCTTCCCTTGCTGCTTTTTCCCCTTTCACACAGGGCACTGCGTGATCTGCCAGGTGGTGAGACGCCCCCTGAGGGCAGGGACTGTTCATGTCTGGGTTGTTCTTTTCTGTCTCCCAGTGGAATCATCTGCCACTGTGTCTGTTGCATAGATAAATAAGTAAATCACTGATGTGGTCATTTTTATTGGTCATCACCCCCAGAGAGAGTTTCCAGGTGAAGAGATAAGCCATTCTTTGGGACATCTGGGCGGGGATCCACAGCAGGACCCCACTCACACAGCAAAGACATATGTTAAGTTGACTCAAGCCTGAAGCCGGTTACTGTGTCAGGACCCGAAATTCTAGTCACACAGGAGGCTGAGGCAAGAGGATTGCAAATTTGAAGACTGTCTGGATGGCTAAGCGAGACTTTGTATCAAAAAACCCAAATGAATTTAGCCTGGCAGAACTTGTGGCAACACTCATTTGTCGACTCAGAAGGACCCACCCACACGGCAGCTGGCAGCACAACCCTCACGCGCTCAATCCCGCACGAGCAGCCTCCATTCCACCAGCTCCGAGCTCAAGAGCTGCTCGCTCATGCTTAGGACAATGGAACCCACTCATGCGAACCGGAAAATGGAGAAATAGCACCTGCCACTGCAGGAGCCGCGCTAAACAACAACAAAGCGCCCCAGGACCGTGTGCCTACCTCATCACGCCGATCCATCTTAGGGTCAGTGTCAACCAATGTAGGAGAAGACGAAATTCATGCTGGGGGAAAAAAACCTAGGAAACACAGAAAAGCATAGAACAAGATGCAAAAATCATTCACAGTGTCATACTAAAGTGAGGAAACAGATAAATGCCAAAATATGAAAGGCTTAGTCAAATGTGTGTATATTCCAATGAGTCACATTGAATATGTGACTTTGCTTTCTCATTTGGTATCGTGTTATGTTTCTGGAACATTTAGCAGATGCCATTTCCTTATGAAGCAATTAAGCAAAAGCAAGGGAATTTAAGTGCTAGAAAATTGAAATTGGTTCAGACTTTCTGAAAAGTAAGACTTAAACCAGTTTATAGCACTTGATTTAATAATTTAACTTCCAGAAATTTATTTTAAGAAAATAGATAGGTACAGGCAGAAAGATAGATAGACCGACATGTAAGGGTGTTTGTTGCTGCTTCGTGCATAACAGAAAAGTGGGAATAAATTAAATTGGTGAACAAATTGCAATGCTTCCAAATTATGGAATATTAAAAGTGTTGCAAAGGGTCCTGGTTTATGTTGTGGTATGTTCCTTCCTAGCTGCCCATTCCTGATTCTCTCCTCCTGCTCCACTTTCTCCCCATAGCCTTCCAGCCTTAAATATTTTCTCTAGCCACATAGTCATTCTGTTCCTGACACTCCCACAGCCGTGGCCACCATGGACTCTCTGGTGATAGTCACGAATGCTGCTCTTCTTTGAAGTGCTTCAAATTTTTGCCTGTGACTCACACACCAAGTAACATCTTGACCATTCTGTTAAGATTATGGTACATAGTTATATTAACCATCATTTTCTAACTAGCTTGTTATGAAAGTTTATTTTTCACAAATGTAAGAAATGTTTTTTACATTTCCTTTATTGATATCTCCTTGTATTATGTTAAAAATTTTAAATGGCCATAAAAATTCTAGACACGTAGCAGGCCATCAGTAAGAAAATACTTACTGTAGGAAAGCACCCTGGAACTGGAATTTCTTGGTGAAGAGGTGTAGACATTTCTGAAACTTTTAGGATAGGCTACATTTTATAAATCATTTCTATAAAGTACATATAAATTCGTGTTTTATAAAGGACCTTTGCGAGCCCCATAAAACATGCTTGGGGGCAAGAGAACGTCAAGCTTCCGCACTGTTTTCTTGGAAGTGTCCTGCCAGGGGCGCTGTGCTTGTTGTGTTTTACAAACAACACCTTTGCTGTCCATAATCGCCTCCCTTCAACCGTAAGAACCTACGGTTTTAAACCAGTAAGCACCTCCCACTGTCCTGTACGATCCACACTGCTCTACAGCACAGTCTCAAGGTCATAATGGATTATTTTTATTGTCTTCAAACAGCATCTAACAGAAACAGTTTTTTAAACAAGCTAGATGAAACCTACCAGCAAGATCGGACAGTACTGACTCACACGTCCCTGTTGCTTAGTTATCACACTGCCCCCCACCCACCTCATCATCAGTGATGAAACGCCCTGCTCTGGGGAGGCTGAGACAGTCTCCCACTGGAGGAGGGGTGTCCCGTTGGCATGAGTGAAGGACCCGAGTTGGAATCACTAAGATCAGCATAGCCTGGTGCTGAGGCTCCAGGTCAAAGCCCAGAGCTCCACAGCCAGGGGCCTAGTACAACTCAGATGCAAGCAGACACGAGAGTCAAGGGCTCTGGACAGTGAGCCAGGCCAGCGACTTGGAGGGTCCCGAGCGAAAAGCATGTGACAGCCAGATCCTGATGCTCTCCTGGGTGACCTTGCCAGCCCCAGGAACCTAGAAGTCCTGAGCTCCGCCTGCTTCTTCCTTCCTAGCACCAGAGGCCTTTGAATCACAAACCGACATGCAGAGTGTACTGAGCCTGTGCCCCATTGCTCAGTCCTGAGGTCTGGAGATCGCAGCCGTTCTTCCAACGCTGGCCTTTTCTGGGGCCTTCCTGAGGTCATGTCTGGGGCTGCTCAGGGAGGATCCAGACAAGACAAGCAGCACTGCAGTTTCCATCCACTGAGTTTTTATGTTAACATACCAGTGTTATTATTTACACAACTCCACTTAACATTTACGAAGTTCAGTGGGACAGTCCTTATGATTTCTCCTTGAAAGAAGAAGGTTGCTTAGCTTACCAGGAGCAATACAACAAACAGAAGGTGGAACCAGGACCCAGCAGTGGGCTCGGACTTGGCCTTGCTAGTGATCAGCAAGCTCGAGTTCATGCAGACAGCTCAGAACTGTCAGTCACCTCCTACTCCTCACGCAAAAGAAGACTTGGAGTGGTGACACCACAGCATCTGCTGCAGTGTGTGGTGTCACTTGAGCTCCACGCAGAGTGCTTGCCTGTAAAGCGCTTTTGCATTTCTAGATAGTCCTAAAATTTCAACCAAATTAAACAATGTTTACAAAAGTTGGCTCCCATCACTGGGACTCTGTTACGGGCAGAGTGGTTTCACTGTTACCTGTTGTTTAACCAGTTATCTTTCACATCCTAACAGAAAAGATTCTTTTTCAAATGTAATTTCACTTCTCACATTCTGCTCTGGCCAAAATGCACTGTTATTCTCTCAGCTGCTTAGTGAACTGAAAGAGGTTTTAAAAAGAGGCAGAGGGAGACGGATGGAGGGAGAGAAACCGAAATGCACATAAAAACACTGATAGGGTCTGAGATCAAGTAAAGCTCTCAGAATCATTCACTGTGATGCCTGTGAGCCTGGATTTTGTTTTTCCCCCACAGGCTGCCGAATAAGAGAAATACGACCACACAGATAAAGCCCGGCACTGGCTCCTGAAATCAATGGCGCTGCCTCTCCCGCCCCCGGCACGGATGGGGAGGAGAAAGCGAGACCTAGATTATCACGAAATTATTCCCCAGGCCTGTTCTTGGGAATGCCCGAGCCAACTGATGCCGCTAACAAAGAAAGTTTGTTACCCTGGGACCTGTGCCATCCATCTGGTTTTAGAGCAATTTTTAACAGGAGATTGGGTGTGGGGGTGGCTTGGGAGGGAGGTGGGTTGGAGGGAAACTTCCAGGGGCACAGAATGAAGGAGATTATGCCACCAGCAACTACACACCATGCTCTGAGGTATTTTAATGCTTTCCATGCACTCTGAAACTTAGTCGGATTATGGCATATTGATTGATCTCAGGGTTTCACAGTGTTACTGCTACTATTGCGCTGAGGTCCTTCAACAACAGAATATTTCAATCCTATGGATAAATAAGGCTTTCCTTTTTCTGAAAAATACTCTAACCCGAGCTGAGCTTGCTGATTTTCACTGCCTGATATCTTCTAGTATATTCTGAGAGCAACAGATTTTCCTTATTTGTTGTCGAAAAATGGAAGGGTGGTCTCATCAGGCAGTTGTACTTTTTAAACACTCTTTTAAAAGTCTCCCAGACAGTACAGCAGTTGCTAGAATGCGAGAGGCCTTGGGTTGCTCCTCAGCATTAAAAGAAGGAAGAATAAGAATAAAATAACAAAGAGGAGGAGGTGAGAGGAGAAAAAGAACAGGAAACATTTTATGGACAATTAAGACAATGTTCCCATTTCTTCCTCTCCAAGCAAAGCCTAGAAAAGAAATCAACTCTCACTCTCTCAATCCTTTCTTGTTCCAGATCACTTTGCTGCCCACTGGACATCAAGTATCCATCCCACCCCCACCCCGCCCCGAGAAACAATCTAGCAAAGATCTCCAGACACGAATGTGGCCATACGCCTTTGTTTGCCCAAGAACACATGCTGTTCTGCTATGATTATTAAGAGCACCTCTGTTTGCTCAAATGTGTCCTAGGTGGAAGGTCGATGATCTGGTGTCTCTAGTGATGATCAGCTGATTGCCACATCCAAGGGCTGCCTTCTGCTCACTTTGCTCTTGACCCGTCTGCAGCATTAGACGCTGTTACTCAATCCCACCAGAGTGAAATTCTTCTCCCTTAGCCTACAGGACACTATTCTCTCCTGCAAACTTTTTCTTCTTAATCTCCTTTTTAACGATTTTTTCTTCCTTTCCACACCTTGTAAATGTTGGTATGCCTTAAGTTTTCATATTGTAACCTCTTGTCACTCTATGTGATTTCCTGGGACAATCATCCAGGACAGGGCCCGTGTCCGTGGTCCCTATGCCCAACAGGACACCCCACCACTCGCTTTCTTTCTAGCCAGCATCATCCTTCCAGGCTCTGGTTCCATATCTTACCCACTGGAGGATCCCACCAGCATCCCAAGATCAGCTCTTCCCCTTTCCACACCAGTCTGTTCTGCCTCCTCCTCATGAATCACAGTGAGCAGGTTCTACGCAACTCTCTTATTCCATGGTCACATGGGCCCCACCCAGCATAAGCAGACCAGCTGTGCTTTGCAGCTAACTTTCAGATCCACATGGATTCGTGAGCACTGTCTTAAGCCACGGAACTTGGAGTGACATTTTTGTAACAATAGCCAGCCAAAGCAGAAAATCAGACAGGAGCTGGGTGCACCTATAAGAGAATTTAACATATATAGCATTGGGCTTAGGACAGTGCTGGGTATTAAAAGATGAAGAACCTGTTACACAGGCTAAAATAATGACAATAAAAGTGGCCACACCGTGGTGATCTATTATAGGCAGTGGTAGAGAAATCAGTAAGAGTACTACCTAGTACCTTGGAAGGTAGACCAAGTGTTGAATGAGCTTATGAACCGGGGCAAGTTAACTGCTTGAAGTCAAGAATATGAAATGGTTGCTTTTTGCAAAGGCATAATGATCTACAAGAAAGAACTTCTAACCCTGGTTAAGCAAGGCCAAGACTTATCAAAATTAAAGGCCCCTAACCTTCTGTGTAAGAGAGGTAACAGTTTTGAAAAGCTGCTCAGTCACCAAAACAGGCACATTTTCAAAATTTTCTTCAGAAATGGTCCAGGAAGATGATGGAAATGAAAAGATAGCTTAGAATAGGGAACCAGGACAACAAAGGACTAAATAACACAGGATTGTGAATAACGAAGTATTAAAAGTCCTCAAGGAACAAACCTTCTCCTTGGCAATGGTAGGAGAACTCGCGACTTCTGCTGAATGAGATTTTGAAGTTGCTACGGCCCAGTGCTGTTTCGGCCTTCCTGTCCCTCCTCAAGGGGTGCATGTTGTGATCTCAGCCCTGTGTTCACCCGTGCTGCGAGCAGAGCTCTATTTAGTTCACAGTTTTCTGAATTAAGAAGAGACACATAGGGCCCTGATACTGACACTGACAATGGAGCCTTGGATTTTGAGCCCGAGAGCAGGATTCTGTGGGGCTTTTGAAGGCCTGGACATCAGCAAGCACATGTGGCACACAAGGAAGCTGCGAACAGCTGCGACCAGAATGCGCAATCTCGTCCACGGCATGAGTGGCCCCAAATCTTCACTCATCCTGCACCCATTCCACTGTCACAGCCTCCTCCAGGCAGAGTGCCTGTCTCCGCCACCTTGGCCTTGGCTGCACACAGTCAGGCCATTTGCCTTGGTCAGTGGACACGGATGGAGTAACTGTGCCCGTTCTAAACCCAGGCAATAGAAGCTTTAACTTTTTCCTTGACTTCCTGCTCCTCTGTCACGGCCACTGGAAGGACATGGCGCACGTAGCGTGTTAGCTGGAACAGCACCCGGGACAAGAGAAGCAACGCTGCTTCACACAAACCAAGGACTGGGGCGAGCTTTTCCGATGGCCACTGCCTGAAGCAGAGCTAACCGGACAAGGCCAGGCCAGCTGAGCCGGCCACAGCCGGCCACAGCCTCCAGCCCCAGCCTCCAGCTCCAGGCTGCGGCCTCCAGCTCCAGCCTCCAGCTCCGGCTCCAGCCTGCGGCCTCCAGCTCCAGCTCCAGCCTCCA
>PVLA01012008.1:0-48008 GCA_004027455.1 Hydrochoerus hydrochaeris
CAAAATTTCTGTATGTGCAAGAATTTATCTATAGAGTAAAATCCAATAAATCTTAATTTTGTTGTATTTTTAGGTCTCTGAGTATGTTATGTCTTTGTTAGGCACAGTGGTGTGCACCAGTATTCACAGGAAGCAGAAACCAATGAAAGGTCAGATGACATGAGCAGCCAGGGCCACCCTTTACAAACATTTAGAAATCCGTGATGTTCATAATTTTTTTTCATTTTCATGCTGTGTTTTGCTATTTTCCCTTTTTGCTTATAACCATTCATTATGTTTTCTCATTTTCAATGCATTTAATCCTCTGTCTTTGAATATTGGTTGCATAATTTTGATGAAGCTAAGCATATTTGCTTCATGCTGTGTAGAGAAATAAACATATTTGCCAAACTTTAGCATGTTATGCAAAAATTATCACCTAATTCTGAATGTCTAATTTCTCTATTTGCTCTTGAAACACTACATGAGTTAATAATGTGCTTAGTACCAAAAGCCCATGGGTGGAATGGAACAATAGTTCATTGATTAAGCACAGGTTGTATGATTAAGGTTCTGTATTTCTTCCACCCCACATATATGGGAAAAATACATGAGATATACAAAGGTGATAAGAGTTGACTATTTAATCTATGTTTTGTGAACATTCTGAAAGTATCTAATATCTGAATACTAAGTGCATTAGAAAAAATAATGAAGCCTTTGCATTTCTGAAGTGCAACATGAATCATCTACTTATATATTGAGCTAAATATTTTAACAGTACTCTGTTCCATTTTGCTTTGGAGTACTTCAATTCCAGACAACTTTAATTTTGCGCCAATTGCCTAGCAAAACCCATGCAAAGTTTGCCAGTGTTGACATTGAAATTGTAATTCTCTTGCTTTAGATATCTACCTCCACTGCTGTGTGACATGGTGACACAAGCTAATCACATGTTCTTCACCTTTTGCTACACTCAGCCCTGCTTCACGGTTATAGTGTGAACTCACTATGGGGACATTTTTATACCCTGTGTTACGTTACGTGAATTGGCGCTGTGACATGACTAGCTTGGGGCTTTGTCCTGGGATTTCATTATGGTTTCAGTCTAGATGTTCTCCCCTAGCATCGTGTGGATATAGGTGGGGTGTCTGTGGGGTGCCTGGCTCATGGGGTGATACTGGATCAGTCCTCTCATTGCTTTAGAGCTAGGCATACTGTCGGGGGTAAAGCCTGGTCGGAAGGGGTGTGTCACTGTGAGTGTGGCTTCAAAGGCTGTGTATATACTTCAGTCCCGCATCGATGGCTCACTGCTTCCCAAGGCCATGCCATGAGCAAGCTCCCCGTGTGAAATCCCCATCTCAAAAGACACACTGCCTGGGAGTGCAGGGAGCCAGCCAACCGTGGGCGAAACCCTCTCCTGCCTTAATGTTGAGTGTTGCCTCTGTATTGTCTCAGCAGTGAGGAAAAGTAACTCAGACACACTCGATTTACATGAGTGCCCGTTGAAGACTACTCCTTCTCTGTGGTCTGCTTATTCTCTCTATGAATAAAAAAGAGCCCTTCAGAGTGAATTTTGAAATTCTGTACCTTAAAGAAGTTAGCACAATTGCAGCTGTATGTGATACTGAAAAGATTTTTTTCTTACTGAAAAGATTTTTTTCTTTCAGTTTTCCAGTCATTACTAATGTCTGTTAAGTTTTGCAAAATCTTGGTGATCAGTACATTTCATATATATTTTAAGTATATCCATCCCCCTATTTCTGTCCCCCGTGTGCCACCTTTCAGGTCACTGAACCAGAGTGTACATAATATTGCTGCCTTAGGCCAGTTTCACTGTTTTAGGCATTTTTCAATAAAGCCTGTAATTTTTTAGCTTTCCAAATAATCACTCATATATTTAGCTTAGTGTTCTATTAAGAAGTTGTCAATGAATACAGGTTGATGTTTCAAAATGCTAGCTAACTGGAATTAGAGAAAGAAGAGATCAATTCTATGAGTAATAAGTTGAGAAAGAAACACACTTTCTTTGATCCTTCAGAGTAATTCAGCAGATATTACCTGCACTTTCTCACTTAGATTCAGACCTGTAGTCTCCATCTATATCCCATGCTTTAGTTTATTTATATAGATAGGTTATTTATATAGATAGGTTTAACCAGCAGGAGAAGCACTGTTCCCTTTCCACTGGTGCGTTAGCACTGAGTTCCTGTGCGGTCTACAACTGCCTATGTGAGGGGGCAAATGCATGGAAAATAAATGTTGAATGACCAACACACGAAGTAAACATTTGGAAAACACATCTTATATCCGCTTCCTTTGAGTAGACTTGAGATAGTTCACGTTGTGACTGTCATTCTTTTTCCTGCAAATACATGAGCTTTGAGGATGTGGCTGTGAACTTCATCAGGGAGGAGTGGATTTTGCTGGGTCCATCCCAAAAGAAGCTCTACAGAGGTGTTATGTGGGAAGCCTTTAGGAACCTGGCAGCCCTGGGTACGTAAAATATCATTTTCTCACTGATGCACTCAGAGAGCATTGGATGGTGCTCACCAGTGCAGTTTCATTCATGGGAAGATGGAAACGTTGTGATATATGTTTAGGCCTGGTTACATCTTACCATGAATCTAACTGGAATCTGTTTTTCATATATGTAGTAAGTCATGATTATATTTTTGTATCTATCTTTTAGGAGGAAACTCAGATGACCAGCGCATTGAAGATGAGAATAAAAATTGCAGAAAAATTCCAAGGTAATTCAAGGCATTCATGAGAAGAATGTGCCTCAAATGTCAGAGTATTAAACCCAGGCAAACAGGGATGGAAATTTAGCTCAGTGGCTTAGGTGCCTGCCAAGTGTGAGGTCATGAGTTGGATCCACGGTCCAAAAAAACAAACCTTAACAACAGCCAACGTGGTGTCATAAGATGCACTGAATAAACCCAAGCCAACCAAAGAGGAAGACTATGTTAAAAGTTTTTTAATCTCACAAAATTTCTCCAATAACTTAAGCATGTTGAATATCTCTTTTCTGACAATTATTTCAAATATTCTAGTATATGAAATGTAAGTGGTGCAGATATTATGTCAGAAGGAAGATCTTTGATCTAGTGGGAAACACCCAGGCATGGTAGCACCCACCTATAGTCCCTGTACTTGGGGGGATGTTAAAAGAAAATCGCTGCAAATTCCAGGTCACCTTGCCTACATAGTGAGTTGAAAGCCAGCTGGTATTATAGTGAAATCCTGTCTCAAAAAATGAAAAAGAGCAAGTGAATCATGTTCCATGCTCTAAATTACAGATATGTTGAAAGCAGTTGCACTCTGGCACCGGAGACAGGAGTATATAAAACCAACTTTGTGCACACACTGAGCAGTAACTTTTAATTATACATACATGTGATTTTAAAAGTCCACTTATGTCAGAAATTATGTAAGACACTGTAAGCACTTCCATGTGGTATATATATTTAGTATTTGAAAATTTCTGATTTGTGGATGTCGTGAAAATCCATGTGGGGCCGGAGATTTAGCTCAGTGGCACAAGCGCCTGCCTGGCAAGCACAAGGTTGTGAGTTTGATCCCCAGTACACACACACACAACCCGAAAATCCATGTGAATGCCACTGTTTTGATTATAGTTATTTTGAAGCAGTCCTCCCAAGCACACAATCCATTCATATTCCAAAATATCAGAAGACACATTCCTGTGTTATGGGAAGGCATGTCAGTATGATATAACATAGATGCAAATCTTTGTAGAGATTACACCAAAAAAGAAATTATGCATTCTGTTTTATCCAGCTATACTTTGACTGTGTATATTCACCACAATGTTAAGTAATCATATTACACTGATGCATAAGTACCTGTTTTTAGCAGCACCACTTCAAAAAGCTAAGCTCTGAAAAAGGCCTAAATGCCCATTCATAGATGAGTTAGTCAAGGAAATATGGGATAGCCAGAGCATAAAGGGGCATGCTTGGAATTCTAGCACTCTGGAAAGTTGAGGAAAAAGATCATGCATTCAAACTGAGCCTGTGAAACTTAATTATTGATGAGATTGTTTCAAAATAAAAATAAAAAGTCCTTGTATCGATCTGGTTACTAAACCCTGGTTCAATTTCAAGCACTAAAAAACATGCAGTGTATACACATAATGGCCCAGTATCATCCATACAAGAATAAAGTGATAGGGCCAGGGATTTAGCTCAGTGATATAAGTGCCTGCCTGGCAAATGTGTAGGCATGAGTTTGATCCCCGTTACCAAATAATAAACAAATAAATAAATAAATGATGTCATTTGCCAAAATATACATAGATTTAGAGCACATAATTTTAGATTAAGCCAAAGAGAAATTTCATTGTGGCAAGTAATATTTTGCATGCAAATCCCAGCTCTTCAATTAAGGAGTAAACAGAGATGATGGGAAAGAGAGAGGCAGACATTGTAGAGGTGTTGAACAGGCTCAGTGTAAAGGGAGGGGATGGAGCCATGGAGGAAAAGCTATCAAAGATCATCAGTACATGGAATATGTCTCAGCCACATATGTTCTGAGTCCTCCAAATGAAAGTGTGTACTGTGTGTTACAAACAGGTTGATTACAAACTCCCAAATAAATCTTAGTCTTTAGGTAAAGGCTATCTCCAAGCCATCAAGCAGAGTGTACAGTAAGTGGATGATTAAATATTCTCAGGGCCATCCAAGCAGATCTCCTCATGGTGAATCATTACTAAAAAACACCATTAAATGTGATTGGCTGTTTTGTTACCCTTCTCTTTTCAGAAGTGAAGAGATATGGCAAACCTGTCAATATAAATTATGGTACCAATTTCAAGAAATGCTTTCTCAGACTCCAGGTACAAATATGCACATGACAGTTGTTGGAATACAACCAGGTGAAAGAGTTTCCTCTAGAAGGCCCCTGGCTGGTCATTCTTCAGGAGATGAGCACAACTTGGCTGACACTGCACTCAAACCATATGAGCAGCATGGATTTCAAGAGAAGCTGTCTACCTGTAACAAACATGGGAAAGCCTGCACAAAACTCCAGTCTTTTCAGATATATGCAAAGTCAAGTCCTGAGGAAAATCCCCATGAATATATACCATGTGCAAAGTCCTTCTCTGATTGCACTAAAGAAAGTACCATTAAAGAGAAGCCTGGTAACAAATCATCCATTTTGCCCACCAATAGTCAAACTGGGGAAAGAAGCCACAGAGAAGTGAATATGTGTATATGTGTACCACATGAAAAAAGTTTCACTTCTCTCCATGATACTCAGACACATCAAAAAACCTATTCTGGAGAAAAATCCTGTGCACATAAACATGATGAAAAATCCTACACTAAAAATTCATTGGATAATCTTGAAAGAACTCACAATGGGGGTAAACCCTATGTATGTAAACAATTTGGGAAATCTTTCAGTAGGAAAGAAAGTTGGGAAAAGCAGGATAGGCCTCACAGTGCAAAGAAACCATATGTTTGTAAGCAATGTGGAAAAGCTTTCAACACACAGTTCTATGGTAAACTACATGAAAGAATTCACACTGGAGAGAGACCCTATGTATGCAAACAATGTGGGAAAGCTTTTAGCACAAAAAGTTATTTTCAACTACATGAAAGGATTCACACTGCAGAGAAGCCTTATGTATGTAAGCAGTGTGGAAAAGCTTTCATCACACACAGTCAGATTTGTGTACATGAGAGGACTCACACTGGGGAAAAACTATGTGGGAGAGCTTTTAGCAGAAAAATTATTTGTCAAAACCATGAAAGGACTCACACTGCAGAGAAACCCTATATATGTAAGCAATGTGGGAAAGCTTTTAGCAGAAAAGATGGTTTGCAAATACATGAAAGGACTCACACTGGGGAGAAACCCCATGTTTGTAAGCAATGTGGAAAAGCTTTCAGCACACGCACTCATTAGAGTACATAAAAGAACTCACGGTACAGAGAAACCATATGTCTGTAAGCAATGTGGGAAAGCTTTCAGCAGAAAAGATAGATGGCAAAACCATGAAAAGAGTCACAATGCAGAGAATACCTATATATGTAAGCACTGTGGGAAAGCTTTCAGCAGAAAACATAATTGGCAAAACCATGAGAGGACTCACCATAGTGAAAGCCTGTTAATGTCAGTAGTGTGCTAAATCCTTCAGCACTTGTGCTTAATGGGAAATTCATGAACAAAATTACACTGGGTACAAACTTTGCTAGCAATGTGGGAAAGCTTTTAGGAAAAGTTACTGTAAATTACATTAATGGATTCACATTGGGGAGAAACCCTAAGTATGTAAGCAGTGTGGGAAAGCCAGCAAAATACATTATGTCAAGTACATGAAAAGATTAACTGCAGGGAAATCCTATGTATGCGAGCAGTATAGAAAACTTCGCATGTACGCTCATTCTCTAGCTCATAAGAGGACTCTGCCCCATATGTAAGCAATGTGAGGTTGCAGTCAGTACACAGAAATATTGTCAAATACCTGAATAGTCTTACTTGGTAGAAAGTAAACAAGCAAAAGGCTTCTCTTCAGTAAACATCATGGATATTCAAAAGGGAGAATAAAATCTGAGCATATAAAGTGATTTATCTGATATGAATCAGATGGTGTAAAACTATTCTTGTAAACAGTAAAGCCTGTTTTAGTCCAATTTGTATCATTAAACACATGAAAATTCATATGAAGAGGCTCAGAACATGTGTAAGCTATGTAGGAACTTTTCCTCAACTAGATGAAACATGAAAATTCAAATGAAATCATTTATGTCCTTCCTTTTCTTCCAATAGCCTTGAAATACATGAAAGAACATCCACTAAAGAGAAACCCTGGGTCACTGATGTGAGAAGTCGATACCATTAACATCACAAAACCTACAAATTTAGGAGAGTTAGTAGAAACACAGAATGTGAGAAATCTTCATTATTACATGAGTTTTTTTTATTAAACATGGCATAGCCTGGTAGAGAAGTTCATATAAATGTCCATTATGTGGGAACACTTGTAGTTTTGGTTTGATTTATGGGGCAAGTAACTGCAGCACTGTGACAAAACATTCATATAACTGATGTACACCAGTTGTTGGTTGCATATGTTGTATGCAACCAGTGAATGTACAAAGGTCTCTGCCATAATTTTCCTAATCCTTTGATCACTTTCTATGTAGTTTAAATCTGAAAATAAGTCATATAAAAGATACCAATTATTTCTCGAGAAAATACACATGAGGAGGAGATATTCTAAAGTATAAATACTATAAACTAAGTCTTGAAATATATTTCTGGATTAAATAATTTGAAGTTCACTTTTAAAAGTATATGTTGAGGCTTTGAACAGAACAGAAATCAAAAATCTCAAACTTATAAGTACATGTTGTATTCACATAATTGTGTACCTCTTTGTAAGCAGCAGCACAGGAGATTAGTATTTCTTTTCTTCAAGTAGATGATAGTTGTCTTCTTTACTTTGCACTGTTAGAGCTACAGGTTAAGTCACATATTTCTGGAAACGCCAATATGTTTCTTATTTTGTGGGAGCTTTTGTTTCCTTTTAGTAATCGTGCTATAACATGACTGTAAGGCTGAATTTTCCTTAACTGATGTCATTTTTCCACTAGTTTATATTTAAACTTTTGCCGCATACCATGCACTGTTTTAATATTTTTCAGTGGATATCATAGATTATAATTTTAATACTAAAAGCTTCTGTACATGTTTTTAAGAGTTCATTTGTTTCAATGTTTAGATTAGCAAAAATGTTTTTAATATTGTAAGTAGATAACAATACATATCCCAACATGATTACAAATCATAGGCAGTGCATAAATTTGTCCATCTTTTCTCAGCATCAGAGCCATTAATATCATACGTCTACAATATGAGTTGTTTTTATCATTAAATTTTACTTTTTAGGCTCATATTGGCATGGTTTATTTTGGAGTTAATTATTCAATACACATCCAAAGAATATATTTTTATGAGTCCCCCACTATCAGAGACCAACAGGACCATAGGTTTTCTCAGTGAAGATACAATATATTATAATGAGTAACCTCTCCACATTCCTAAATGATGATGTGATTTGTCTGCAAGAACATCCTCAGGAATTTTGACCATATTGATGTTTGCTTTGATAGGATGGTTTCTGTTTTTTTTTTAACTAACCAGATTGTTAACTATTTTTCTGATGCCACAAATATCACTTGTAGTTTGGAAATATTTTTTTAAACTAGGAAGCTCAAATCAGTTATTAAAATAGAAATTGAGTAATTTTGTGATTCATTTGTGTTGTTTTATCCAATTTAGGGATAAATTTAGGGACAATAGTTTGTGCGATCAGTGATACCATTGTCTGATGCTTGAAGGAAATGATGTCACTTCCACTGCATAAGACTTGTGCAAGCTGTCAGTGTGGAACCATCGGGCATGCTTGACTTATTTTACCTCCTTATTTCCTAGTACTGCAGTGCTTTGTAAAATACCCTGCATTGTTTTCTTTTTCAATTCAGTACCTGTTCCATTTACCATGGCGTTGCATTCCAATAATGCTAAGTCAAAGCATACAGGACAAACACAGTAGGTAGTCTTAATATTAGGAAAATTATACCTCACCTTAATGTAAGTAAATTATGTTTATACAAGCCACATTTTATCTTATTTACTCCTATTGCTTTTTTGTGATAGAGTCTGACCATGTAGCCCAGATGGCCTTGCGTTCATAGTAATCTTCAGCCTCCCAAGTTTGGGCATTACAGGCACTCACCACCACTCCAGGGAAGAATATTATGTCTGTTTTTTAATGAAATATTGAATGTTTCATGTGTGTCATGAACTCTACTACACTGCAGAATATGCCATTTGCATTTAAATGCTTGCACGTGTGAGTAATTTTACTGCAATGTCGTGAGTTTGATCCTTGATATAAAAAAAAGATGAGAAACAGATGAATGGGTAAATCAAATGTAATTATTTATCCACAATGGAATACTTCACTGACCTAAAGAAGAATCAACATGAGTCATTTATTGCAACTGAAATGCAGCAAATACAGTAACATTAAAATATATCTGACAGGTTGGGGAAAATAGTGGAGTGGTGAGGAAAATCAACTCAACCTTTCCAAGATTCAGAATCCAAACTGAGGGAAATAATTCGAAGAACTTCCATTGGACCCTGGCTGTGGAACTTTCTGAGCATACAAGAGACCCCATTTCAAAAAAACCACATTCAGTCCCTTAAGAAAACCTGGGAAGATCTAGAAAGCCAGCAGGAAACTGCTTAAATGGAATTTTCATTATGTGAAGTAAGGGTGACGTTGTTAGAGAACAGAGCCTTGTCCACAAGTTCCTGGGTAACAACCTACCCTTTTAGCTCAGGCCAGGCAGGCAATTTATTTCCTCCCTAATATGGTCAGTGGATTAGGAACCAATCAGCGATGAAGAGGCGGGCTGCATGAACTATCCAATCAGGAGAGCCGAGGTGGGCGGTGACTTCCGGTGTCATGGCTCCCTGTCAACATCACGGTGCTGAGAGTCCCCCCTGCTCGCTAGACACCTAGTGGGGCTTCTGCCGGCTGCAGGCCGCGTGGGAAGGATTCGGGGACACCGGGAAGCCTCGCAATGGTGATGCTGGGGACGGAAGCCGGGGGAGGGATGGAGTCGGGCTGAGGTGTGAGAGGAGGCGGCCAGGACCAGCTCTGGGGAGCTGCAGCCCCCTGCCGAGCTCCGGACCCCGAGTCCTCCTGGGCTTTGGCGCTTCTGCCGCTTTCCCCTGGGCTGGGTCCGGGTCACGGCCGTGTTCCGTGAGCCCCGTCCCACGGGGACACTGCCCGCCCACGGTGCCGTGTCGTGTGTCCCAGCACAGCCCCAACAGTGTGGGGAGAGCGGGGTCGGGGCGGCCTGATTCGGGGTGTCTTGGAGCTGGTGCAGCTGAGGTGCTCGGGGTCCCCGGTTTCTGGGCTTTCAGTAGCAGAGCTGGAGGATGTGACGGTTATAAATGTCTGCGAGGGGGTCTCAGACCCACACCCGCTCTCCTCAGACCAGTGCCTTTTTTTTTTTTTTTTTGTACTGGGGATTGAACTCAAGACCTCGTGCTTGTCAGGCAGGTGCTTATGCCACTGAGCTAAATCCCTGGACCTGACCTCTGCCTTTTTATAGTCACAGTGAAGTGTTAAGTTTCCAGTATTTCCCCACATTGCCAATCTCATAATAGATATTCATAAGAGTGGTGAAAATCCAAAGAAAGGCTTAGCATTGCAGTGGATGTGACTCAAGCACTCCTACGTGGCACACTCAGCAACCCAATTATCACCTTAGTTATTGATGTCAGAGCCCTACTGACTGATAAAGAACAGAGCTCCTGGTCTCATGACACTGTGGAGTGAGGTCCTGAACCCAAAGGAGAATGTTAACAATCCCTGGGTGGTTCTGGGTCTTGAGTCTGGAGCCTCACCCTCACTGGGCTTGTCCCTGTCATAGAGGAAAAGGAGTCAGAGGAGACAGGCACCAAGCAAAATTGTAAGCAGATATTGCGAGAGGAGGTACAAAGCCTCTCTGGGTGAGGAGTGGGGACACTCAGAGCTGAGCCACCAACAAGTCGGGAATGCAGTCTTATGTTATTGGGTGGTGCCCCCCATCTCCACCCCGCTCCAAAGGTCACTGTGTGATTCATCATTGGACTTGTTGCTGGGGACTGGGCTTGGTAGGCTATGGTGGAATTTTCCAGTCATTCCTTTAGCAACTCGTTTTGGAGAAGTGACCTTGTTGAAGGGGAGCTTAAAGGAGCAGGCTGTAGCTGTAACTACACAGTTACAAGTGTGAAACTGCAGATTGTCACCACGACTGTTTGCTGTGACACATAGGCCATGTTTTCTCTATTTCTTAGGTGGTCCAGTCCCTTATCTAACCCTAACTGTGGGTCTCAGCTATTCCAGAGTTTTTGCTGGACATCAGAATAGTTCCCTGGTCCTTGGAAGAATCCTGATTAGGCAGACAGGTGGCTGTGAAATCCAGGGCTAATTAGAGATAAATCCAGATTAGAGTAATTGCTGAACTATTCAATGGCCAACAATCACAGGTGACTGCTTGTATTGAAAATGACCATTTGAAACTCAGATCTGAAACCAGTTTTGTTACCATGGAAGGTTTAAACAAACCTGAGATTTTAGAGAAAAGTCCTTATTTTACATTTGAAGTTCCTGGAAACTAGGGAGCTTGGTAGGGAGCGGCTGCAACTCTTGTAGTAGGGAAGGTCTGCATTCCCTGTTTCCTGAGGAAGTTCAATCTTAATCTGCTATCTATAGTTTGATACATCTTATTTTTATTCTCAAAAATACAGTTTATTATGCAAATCTGCCTCAGGCCATTTCCAAAGCTAGGTGCATTTTTCATAAGGGAGGAAAACAAACTATTCTTTACAATCAGACTATTTAAATGAGGCCTTCCAGAGAGTTTAGAACACTGAGGAAAATGGTGGGGATATTAATGTGTTACTAGTGTGGAATGAGGTAGTCTTTTCTGTCAAAGGAAATAATACATATAACTCCATCTTATCAGCATGCATTTTTTGGTAATGCCATTTTCTGTAAAATGTACCTTTGCTTGTTTCACTATTCTAGGACAACTTGAGACCAAGGGGTAACTGGCTATTGATGTGAAATAAAACATTGCAGTAAAGGGCTTTCCATTTCACAAAATTTACTCTTCCTAGAAACCAAGTCCTGATTAATATGGCCAATCAGGCTAGATCATGAGATCCAATCCCACCAATGGCATGATGACATTTTGCTTCACAGATGAATTGCTGCCTGCTTAGCTTAGTTTCTTGCTATTATTTGGATGCACTCTTCTGCTGAAGGAAAGTTCACCTCACCAAGAAACTTCCCAACCTTTAGTTTCTTTCCTCCTGTTTATGACATAATAAAATTCCTGCCCAACAACAAGGGAGGGGAAAGGATCTTGCTAAGGACAACTTTCTGAAAGTTCTCTGTGTTAGATCCAAACTGAGAAACACATTGAACTGGAGCATCTTGCATGGATGTTAACATTTGATACTGGCAGTAGGGAGAAGAGCAAAGACTGTCATCCCTGAGATCATTGCTGTCACCTTGCACTGTTTCTACACAGTGATTTAAAAGTGAAATGTTGAGTGAGATGGACTCTGTATAAAACAAGCACTGAAGCCCAGGTAAATTCCCAGAGTGAAAGAAATCGAGTAAAAGGGATTTTTGAATAGGGAGAAGCAAAGGGGAATAAGAAGGAAATGGGGGAACAGAGCCTGTAAGAGAGAGGTGACATCAGCAATGACAGCAGTGACCTCCTTCCCCTGAAGTCAGATTGTTCTCAGTGTGACAGTAATTAAAGGACTGTGCTGCCTTGGCCTGACAGCGGGTCAGAGGTCACAGGCCTAAATAAATCAGGGAAACCTAGTAACAGATACTGTGAAGTGTCAGTTGAGTTCACCTCATCATTCATGACAAAAAATTGAAATTAAGAAACTGATCCTGTAGGTTTAATAAGAGGGTGGGCATCACTGCACTGCAGTTCTACATCACTGTAGAACATGAAAGGTTTTCTCTTGAATACGAAGATTTCAAGGTGTGCTTGAAATTTCTTATTCTTTGGACACTGAATGCAGGAATTTGGCTCTGAGCTACATAGTCCCCCCAAAAGTCCTCCTCCGTCACTGCTGCAAAGATAGGCGTGTGACACTCAGCTGGTTCTCTCTTCATTATTTACGTAGATTTCAGTGCCTGAGGAGAGTAAGCATCAGTGAGGGTGCAAATGCTTGGGAACTGAGACAGGAGTATTGCAACACCAAGCCCAGCCTGGACAGTTGAGCAGGAGCCTGTTTCAATATGGAGCATATATTTTGGGATGTGCCTCCAGTGTAACTTGCATAACACCCTCAGTTAAAGCTTCAGTACTAAAGATATTTAGAAAACATTTTAGTGGAAGTCTTGCAGTTTTGCAACTTATTTACTTCTCTTACTAGTGGTATATGGTACAAGACCTGCTCACAATGGTGGGCAGCAGTCATGAATCACTGCTCTGTCAGCTACTTGACACCAGGGTGAATAGCTAGTGATATATAGCATTCTATTCCATATTCATGAGACATTTATGATTTTCTTATGAATTTGTCTATGTCTTACATAAATATCCTCAAATGCAGATGAAGGAATATGTATTGAGCAGGTTTAAGGAAGGTTTGACAATGATGCTTGATTAATCAGGGTATTGTGTGCACTTTCAATACATTTTCAACTTCCTTTGGGTTGATCACAATAGTTTCCCTTTGTAATGCAACCTCTGTGGACTCATTTCATGAACTCTATGTGGAGTCCTTGCTAGAAGATGACATTCATCAAGTTGTTTCCTGTTTTGAATGCTGTATTTATCATGTTCTCCAGAGCAACTCGGCAATAATACCAAGAGTACTGTTTGGAAAAGAGAACACTATTATTTGTTTTTTTGTTTTGGAGTTTTGTTTTGCTCTGACTTTGTTTTATTTGATACTGTACTGAGGTCCCCTGTACTGGTCATATTCCCTGGCTTACATCACCATGAAAAGGGAATACAGTTGGATGTGGTGGTATATACTAGTAATACCAGCACTGAGGAGGCTGAGGCAGGAAGATTGATATGAGTTTGAGGCCAACCTGGGGTACAGAGTGAGTTCAAGGCTAACCTGAGCTGCATAGCAAAACCATGTCTCAAAGAGACAAGGAAAAAAAACTCAAAAGAGAACAATAGAATTTTTCACAGAAGACACAGGGCTGAGCCATGTAACCCAAGGCAGCAAGCATGTGTGGGGCTAGAGAGAAAACGCTTCCATCCCCAGCTCTGGCTCACGCTGACTCTGGGTGCCCTCCCAGCTGCTTCGGCCTTGGCTCAGCACCTGCCTTTGTCTGCCGGGCTGCTCACTGCTCTGACCCCGCTTCCCCTTCCTTCCCCTTAATGAGCTGAGGGCGGTTCTGTCCAGCACTGTCACTCGTGAAATGCTTTCCCTTTTGTAGGGATTTGTATGTCTGGGGGAAAGAGGGGACATGAGTCTTTGTTATTCATAAATGACAAGAGACTGCAGTCCCTGAAATTCCCCCAAGTGTTTCCTGGACTCCACATCCTGAGGACTGAGCTTCCCTGTTGGTGTCCTGGAGGAGCCCATGGAAATGGCCTGTGGAGAGGGGCACAGCTGGGCTAAAGTGCGGGGCTTCAGTTCAAGGCCCCCTCAGTCTGTGCCCTTAACTCTAGTGGGAGTCATCGTAGACCATAAAGCACTTTTTCACACTAGTAGTATCTAAAAAGTAGAGCAGATGTGAGGACAAAGAGAGCATGTGTAGGTCAGACTGAGTACTTTGGGTAGTATTATTCATTGTGTTTGGTTTGGGGGCATAGAGAAACTTGGGTGATTTGGTTCGTTTATGCATTTGGGATACGTTGCTACTCAGGAGCTTCTGTGTGTACTGCACCTGCTAAGGTGGTGCTTTTCAGGCATTGCTGACTGTGCCCAGCAGAAACATGAGAATGTGCCTCAACTCTCCTGTCATGCTTAGGATGGAAAGTAAGAGTGGGGTTTATGCCATGGGTAGCGGTGAGGGCTGTTGATCTGTGCCACATAACATACAGGATACCTTTAGAAGAATGACATACTGGCCCTGTCACTAGTGCTCTGCTTACATGTGTGTCTCCTTTTCACACTTGTGACCCTGCTCACCATGACTGGGTTCTACATCACAGCTTCATGTGCAGTGTTGATGCTGTCTGTCGCTCTAGAGAGTGACAGGTGCCAGACATGGGCTCTACCACTGCCCTACACGAGCAGCTCACATACATTCATGTTTAGTGTGCGCAAATGGGAGTATGTTAGAGAGCTTATCCTTTATATTCTCTCAGAATGATTTTCCAGATTTTCTTCAGTCACTGTGAATGTAGCTCCTGACAAAGTCTCCACTCTTTGTCTCTATCACAACTTAATTTGGCTTTCCACATTCCTGGGAAAGTAGACTTATCTAGTTTTGTTACTAGTGAAAATGTGCTAAACATTCTTTTACTGCCCTGGAAGCAGCATGAGAAAATGCCATAGATGCTCAGGGCTCAGGAGCATCTTTGCTGGTGCAGAGTATGTATCCTGTTAAAAACTGAATGGAGTCATGCACATTTCTACCTGTGGGCTACTATTTCTATTTCTCTTAGCCAATCAACATTAGGCTTTTCTAAGTTGATGAGTTCCATGGATGCCTGGGAAAATTTAATTATCCCTTTTCATTTTTTCTCTTTTATGTCTCAATTTTGTGCACTTTTAAAATTTTCTATGTAAGCCCTTGTATAAATATATGATTTCATCATATATTCATATTTGTGATGAGAAATTTTTTGGTAAGATCTTTTTGTTCCTGATATTTTATTGTCACTTATAGAGGATCAATATGCTATCTCATAATTTTTCCAGCTGCATGTTCCTTTCATAAAGTATTTTGATTCCTGAGCAGAAATTCTACATTACTTTTTATGTCTTCAAAGTCACCTTAACATTTGTGGCTTTGCAATTTTAATTTTGAAGATATGCTCACTCCTGCAGTTTCCTATACAGTATATTTTTTCATGTTTTTCTTTCATGTATCTTGTGACTCTGCCTAGCGTGCCCATTGGCATATTTGTGATGCAAAATTAGATTCACTGGGCAAGTCCCGTCAGAAATTTACCAACATTTGGAAATGATTTAAACATTTGATTAGTACTGCTAACTCCATCAAATCTGTTTTACTTAAAGGAACTATATTCCTTTTTACTTCTTATATATTTAGTGTGTACATGTCTGAGTTTCATGCATAAGTTTCTCTAAGTGTAGCGCATGCTCAGAATAGTGGGAAAGGACATTTTGGTTTCTTTACTCTTTTAGGTTTGAAAATACAACTGTGTCCTTTAATTTTGCAATGAATTCTAGAGGTTATTTCTTAAACTTGAGTTATTTTACTTGTGTTATATAGGTGTATTAGCATATAATTTGAGAATTCCTAGCTTATGGTATAATCAAATTAGATTTTCTAAATTCTTCTAATATTGAGATCATCTTCAATTTTATTTCTATGTGTGATTTTTCACATTGCACATGTGGCAGACTTTTAAAGAATTTTTTTAATAGTGTACAGTGATTTTTTTAAGGAATTCTTAGACTATGTGGCTTCGAGATGATTTCTAGGTGTGAATAACTGTCCTTGCTCTACAATGACTAGTGAAGAGGTGTTTTTTTTTAATTAACTAAACAACATATTGGCAAAAACTGATAGAACATTCAGTTGATAGCTTTCAGAAGCATCTGCAAAAATTCTGGGCAGATTCAATCTTGTATTGAGAGATACTTTTTACAATGTAGTTTGTCTCTAAAATGTTTCTGTTTACACTGTAAATTTTACTAATATAAAAACTTGCTTTTTATTTTTACTGATAGTCAAATAAACACTGGTCCTTAAACAACAGCCTTTCAGATTTCTCTAGTTTTTTTGTGTGGTGACCTTGAGATCAATTGTTCTGACACATTTATGTATAATTGGTGTTCTGACTGTGTATCATGAAGCTTCATCTTATTGCCATGGTCTCTGTCATTATCAAAACTCTGAGAAACACTGACATTTTTCCAGATGAGCTTTTGTCTTAGCTTCTTCTGTTTTTTCTAGAAGTTTAAGATTCAACATTAAGTTGTTTATGTGAGTTTGCTGTTTTCCTGATATTGGTATTTACTGCTATAAATTTCCTTCTTAAGACTGTTTTCATTGTGTCCCATAAGTTCTGGTATGTTATATTGTCATTATGATTGAACTGCAAAAACTGTCTAATTTCTTCTTTAATTTCATCTGTCATTATTGCTTGTTCAGCAGTGTGTAATTTAAGTTCCATGTGTTGATGAAGTACTTGTGTTTTCCTTTGGCATGAATTTCCAATTTCATTACACTGTGGTCTGATAGTATGTATGGGGTAATTTTAATTCATTTACATTTATTTAAGCATACTCTGTGAGCCACTATATGGTTTATTTCGTGTGCAGCTGAGAAGAATATATACTCTGCTGCTCAAAAGTTTGATTTAGTTCTAATATTTTATTATTTTTTGTCTAGTTGATCTCTGTTTTTGTAACAGTAGGGTGTTGAGGTCTCCAAATACAATTGTATTAAAGTTTATTTGCTTTTTCTTGTCCACTAGTAATTATCCTATATAGTTGGGAACACTGACTGGTATTTGTTGCATATATATATTTATGATTGCTATCTCTTCTTCTTGGATTGTTCTCTTTACAAGGTTGTAATGATCTTCTTTATCTCTCTTAATCAGTCCTGGCTTGAAATTCACTTTTTCTACAAATAGGATAGCTAACCCTACTTTTTTCTGGGTTCCTGTTGCATGGAGTATTGTTTTCTATCCTTTGACTTTCAGTCTATCATCTTCTTTTCTAATAAAATATGTTTATTGTATGTAGCATATTGATGGACTTTGCTTCTTGATCCATTCTGCCAGTTTGTATCCTTTGATTGGTGAATTGAGACCATTAATACTGATGTTTATAAGTGATATGTATTGACTTATCCTTGACATATTATTTTCCTGTTTCTACCGCCCCCTTTTCCCCTTCCCTGTAATTGGTTACCTCTCCTGGTGGATTCCTTCTGTTGGGGTTCATGGAGTTTTAGCCCTTATTTTCTCTTCATAGAATGTCCTTTAGGACATTTCGGGATGCTGGTTTGGTGGTCATAAACTGTCTCAGATGTTCTTTATCATGGAGGAACCTTATTTCTCTATCACTTTAGAAACATGTTTTTATGGGGTACATCAATCTGGGTTGAAAGTTGTTTTCCTTTAGAATGTGGAGTATTTCACTCCAAGCTCTCCTAGACTTGAAAGTTTGTGCTAAGTCAGCTGTAATTGTGATGGGCTTTCCTTTATAGGTGATTTACTTCTTTTCTTTATCAGCTATTGGGATTCTATTCTTTTTTTTTTTTGCAATTTTTTTATTTAAAGAGAAAAAAAACAGAAAAAGGATAGAATTATTACAGAATTTCAAGAAAAGAAGATAAACAGTAAGAAATCACTAGTTGATAAATTACATATTGTTCTTTTAGAAATAGTTTTTCAAGTTACAAAATTAAAGCACTCAAAGTGGACACTCAAGCAGTGAGAGTGCAAACAGATCTGTTCAACAATCCAACAAGAACCTAGAAATATGGTTATCAATCCCACACACCTAAACATACATGCAGCTATATCTTTTATAGTGCTTCATATTTCCTATTTTTTTACAATAGCAATTATACATTTTTAAAATTTTATTTAAAGAGAAGAAAAAAAAGCAAAACAGAAAAAAGAGTAGCAGCAATACAGAATTCTAAAAGAAAGGAAGAAAAAAAAGGAAAATGAGAAAAAGCTTCACTAAGAAGTCAGTAGTTTATAAATTACATACTGTCATCCTGGATGTAGTTGTTCAAGTTACAAAGTTAAAGGGTACATAGTAAACATTCAAACAGTCAGACTACAAACAGTTCTGCTCAAATATCCAACAAAGATTCAGCAATATGGTCATCTATTTTACACACTCAAACATACATGCAGTTATATCCCTTAGAGCACTTTCTTTTCCTCTCTTTTGTACAATAGCAATTACACATTTTGGTTTTATTACTCTTGTAGTTCTTATTTACTTTTTACACTAGAGACACAATATGATATTTATAAATATGATTCTTATTTATTTCACTAATGAGGATAGTCACAAGTTGTCTCCATTTACCTATGAAGGCCTCAAGATCATCCTTTTTTATAGCTGAGTAATATTCCATTGTATAAAAATGCCCCATCTTTTTCATCCACTTTGCAGTTGATGGGCATCTTGGTTGTTTCCAGGATTTAGCTATCACAAATTGTGCAGCTATGAACATGGGTACACATATATCACTGTGATATGAACTTTTCAGTTCTTTGGGGAAAATACAAAGGAGGGGCTACCTGGATTGAATGGGGCTTCCAATCCTAGTCTTCTGAGAGTTCTCCATATGGATTTCCATAACGATTGCACCAGTCTACATTCCAACCAACAGTGGATCAGTGTTCCTTTTACCCCCGCAGCCTTGCCAACATTTGTTATCAGTTGATTTCTTGATGGGAGCTATTTTTTCCAGAGTGAGTTGGAATCTCAGTGTTGTTTTAATTCGCATTTCTTGAATGACCAGTGATGGTGAACATTTCTTCATGTATTTATTTGCCATTTTTATATCTTTCTCTGCAAATTGTGTGTTCATCTCAGATGCCCATTTTTGGAGAGGGTCTTTGAATTTGGGGGGCTTGATGTTTTTCAATTCTTTATATTTTCTGGACACTACTCCTTTGTCTGAGGGGTTGCTGGCTAAAATTCTTTCCCACTCTGTGGGTTTTCTTTTCACTCTGGTGGTGATTTCCTTTAAAGTGCAAAAACTATTCAATAATATGAGATCCCATTTGTTGATTCTTTGAAGTATTTCCCAAGCAGTTTGCATTTTGTTCATGAATTCTCTGCCTACCCCTATGTCTCCAAGACTTCTACCTACCTTGCTTCCAGTAGATTTAGTGTTTCTGTTTTAATATTGAGGTCTTTGATCCATTTAGACTTTAGTTTTGTGCATGGTGATAGGCTTGGATCTAGTTTCAGTCTTCAGCATGTAGAGAGCCAATTTTTCCAACACCATTTATTAAAGAGCCTATCCTTCTTCCAGTGGACATATTTAGCCCCTTTGTCAAATATCAGGTGGCTGAGTGTCTTTGTAGTTGTGCTTGCATCTTCTAATCTGTTCCATTGATCCTCAGGTCGATTTCTTTGCAGTACCAAGCTGATTTTATCACTGTGGCTTTATAGTACTGTTTCAAGTCTGGAATTGAGATGCCTCCTGCCTTTCTTTTGTTGCCTAGAATTGTCTTTGTTATTACAGGTTTCTTCTGTTTCCAAATGAATTTTAGGAGTGTTTTCTCTAGATCTGTGAGATATGTCAATGGTATTTTGATTGGGATTGTGTTAAATCTGTATAACAGTTTTGGGAGTATGGCCATTTCCACAATGTTGGTTCTTCCTAACCAAGAGCAAGGAATGTCCTTCCATTTTCTAATATCTTCTTCAATCTCCTTTTTCAGCATAGTATAATTTACAGCATATAAGTCTTTTACATTTTTAGTTAGGTTGATTCCTAAGTATTTCATTTTTTTACATGTTATTGTAAAGGGCGATATTTCCATAATTTCTCTCTCAGTGAGTTTTTTGTTTGTGCACAGGGATGCTATTGATTTTTGAGCATTGACTTTGTATCCAGCTACACTGCTGAACCTGTTTATTACCTCTAGTAGTCTTTTAATGGAGATTTTTGGGGTCTTCTATATAGAGTATCATGTCATCTGCAAATAGTGATAATTTAACTTCTTCCTTTCCAATCTTTATTCCTTTTATTTCTCTCTCTTGTCTGATTGCCCTGGCTAGTGTTTCCAGAACTATATTGAAAAGGAGTGGTGATAGTGGACATCCTTGTTTTGTTCCTGATTTTAAAGTGAAAGCTTTCAGTTTTTGTCCATTTAGTATAATGTTGGCTGTTGCTTTGTCATAGATGGCCTTTTTAAGGTTGAGATAGACACCATGTATTCCTAGTTTCTGAAGGGTTTTTATCATGAACCTGTGTTGGACTTCGTCGAAAGCTTTTTCTGCATCTATTGAGATGACCATGTGGTTTTTGTTTTTGGCTCTATTGATGTGGTGTATTATATTTATTGCTTTGTATATGTTAAACCATCCATGCATTCCTGGAATGAACCCCACTTGGTCATGATGTATAATCTTCTTGATGATTTGCTGCATTCTATTTGCCAGTATTTTATTGAGAATCTTTTCATCAATGTCCATTAGTGAGATTGGCCTATAGTTCTCTTTGATTGGGTCTTTCTCTGGTTTTGGTATGAGAGTGAAATTTGCCTCCAGGAATGATTTAGGGAGGTTTATTTCTTCTCAATTTCATTGAAGAGTTTAAGGAGTATTGGCATCAAATCTTCTCTAAATTTATTGTAGAATTCAGCTGTGAAACCATCTGGACCTGGACTTTTCTTTGTTGGTAAGTTTCTAATTACATTTTCAATTTCAATAGCTAATATTGGGTTGTTCAAAATTGCTATATCTTCTTGGTTGAGCTTTGGTAGTTCATATGTTTCTAGAAATCTCTCCATTTCCTCTGTGTTTTCCACTCTATGTAAGTAGAGATTTTCAAAATAGGTATTCATGATCTTTTGAATTTCTATGGGATCTGTAGTAATTTCTCCCTTTTCAGTTCTTATTGCATGAATTTGGGTTTTTTTTCTTTCTTTCTCTTGATAAGGTTAGCTAGGGGTTTGTCAATTTTGTTTATTCTCACAAAAAGCCAGCTTTTCAATTCATTAATTCTTTGTATTGTTTTTTCAGTTTCAACTGGATTGATTTCTGCCCTAATCTTTACAATTTCTTCTCTTCTATGAGCTTTGGGTTTAGCTTGCTCTTCTTTTTCTAGAAGCTTGAAATGGGGCATTAGGTTGTTTATTCTCTTTTTGTTTTCTTGATATGACAATTTATTGCTATATATTTCTCTCTTAAGACCGCTTTCATTGCATCCCACAGATTACAGTATGTTGTTTCTATATTTTCATTGAATTGTAGGTATTGCTTTATTTCTTCTTTAATTTCATCTGTAGTCCACTGGTTGTTCAAAATGCTGTTATTTAATTTCCATGTATTTATGCAGGTTTTACAATTTCTTTTGCCATTAATTTCCAATTTCAGTGCACTGTGGTCAGACATTATGCATGGTATGATTTCAATACCTTTGCATTTATTTAAGAATGTTTTGTGGGCTAATATATGGTCTGCTTTGGAGAATGTCCCATGTGCAGCTGAGAAGAATGTGTATTCTGATGTAGTTGGTTGGAACACTCTTTAAACGTCTACCAAGTCCAATTGCTCACAGGTATGATTCAGTTCTGTTATTTCTTTGCTGACTTTTTGTCTAGTTGATCTATCTCTTTGTGACAATAGGCTGTTAAGATCTCCTGTTATAATTGTATTCTTGTGTATTTGATTTTTCATGTCCATTAGTATCTGTCTTATATAGTTGGATGCTCTTGTATGTATGTATGTATGTATGTATGTATATATATATATATATATATATATATATATATAATTCTATTTATAATTGTTAGTTCTTCCTCTTGAATTTTTCCACTAACAAGTATGTAGTGACCTTCTCTATTTCTTTTAATCATTTTAGGTTTGAAGTTCACATTGTCTGCAAACAGAATAGCTACCCCTGCTTTTTTCTGGGTTCCTGTTGCATGGAATACTGTTTTCCATCCTTTGACTTTTAATCTATGAGTTTCCTTTTGGGTCAGATGTGTTTCTTTTATACAGCATATCGTGGGATCCTGTTTCTTGATCCATTCTGTCAACCTATTTCTTTTTATAGGTGAATTGAGGTCATTTATATTTATGGGTATCACTGATATGTACTGGCTCAACTTTACCATGTTACATTCCAGTTGTTTCTTTCTGCTTTTCCCCTTATTTAATTGCTTGTCCTACCTGGTGGTTTCTTTCTGTTGTTGTTTTGGGATTGTGGTCATTTTTATCTCTGTCTAGTATGTTTTTCAGTACTCTTTGTAGGGTTGGTTTGGTGGACTTGAATTTCTTCAGTTGTTCTTTGTCATGGAAGTATCTTGGTTCTCCATTAAATTTGAATGAAAGTTTTGCTGGGTACATCAGTCTGGGTTGAAGGTTGTTTTCTTTCAGAGTTTGAAATACCTCACTCCAAGCTCTTCTTGAATTGAGGGTTTGTGCTGAAAAGTCTACTGTGATTCTAATGGGCTTTCCTTGATAGGTGAATTGTGTCTTTTCTCTGACAGCTTTTAGTATTCTGTTTTTATGCTGTATGTCTGAGATCTTAATTATTATGTGTCTGGGTGTGGATTTATGTTGATTGTGACTGTTTCGTGTTCTGTATGCCTCACTTATCTGCATATCAGATTCTTTCCCCACGTTTGGGAAATTTTCTGCTGTTATTTCTGTAAATATGTATGTCATTTGCCTGGACTCCCATATCTTCGCTAATGCCCATTATTCTTGTATTGTTTCTCTTGGCATCATCATGAAGCTTCTGGATTGTCATTTCATGCTGCTTTGTTATTTTTAAAAGTTCTATCCTTTCCTGATCACTAATTGTGATCCTGTCCTCAAGGTCCGAAATCCTATCCTCAGCTTCCTTTAGGCGGTTTTGCACGCTTTCAATAGAATTTTTTGTTTCTTTGACATCTCTTTGAGTTTGTTTCATGAAGTCTGCTTGTTTTCTATATTGTTCATTCAAAGTTTCAATCAGTTTTCCATCCTCCTGTACTTTTTTCTCTATTTCTTCTTAGGTGCATTCAACAACTCCTTTACTAAAGTTGTTATTTCTATCTTTACATGGGAGACTACTTCTAATTTGATTTCCTCTATAGCCTGATTGAGTTGTTTTTTTATTTCACTCACTATTTTTTCAGAGAATCCCGATGTGTTATTTTGGGGTCCTCTCTTTCAATGTCTCCTATACTTGCTTCTGGTGAACTATATGTTTGAGACTGCATTTTGCTTTTTCATTTTGTCATTTTCACTCTGCCTGATGTTTTACATGTGTAGGAGGGGACCACACACACTCTTTTCAGACTCATCAAAGTCTTACAGTTAGTTGGAGGGGGTTTTACTACTGGCCGTATTTATCCACTGTACACCTCTATTTTAGGGGCATACTCACCACACTGATACAGTTAATCCACTGTAGTCCAAGGTTCACTGCCTGGGAGCAAAGTTCCAAAGTTTTTTACACCAACTGAAGCCTGCTGAGGTCTTCTGATGTTCCAGGTGGGAGGGTGGGCCCAGCAGAAGCAGTCCAGGGCAGTTTTCAGTCTTGGGCGGGCTTCTGAGATGTTCCAGGTGGCAGGATGCACCCACAGGGGAGGTTCCAGGCAGCCTATGCCTGAGGCGGCCGCTTTGATGTTCCTGGTGGCAGGGTGGGCCCTGGAGGAGGCTCCAGGCAGCCCAATGCCTGAGGCTGGCCTCCTCTATGTTCTAGGTGGCAGGGCGGGTCCTTGGGGGAGGTTCCAGGCAGCTTAACCCTGATTGTAGGCTTCTGCTAAGTTCCCCATGGCAGGACAGGCCCTTGGGGGAGGTTCCAGGCAACCTACACCTGACACAGGCTTCCTTGATGTTTTCGGTGGCAGGGCAGGCCCATGGTGGAGGTTCCAGGCAGCTTATGCCTGATGCAGGCTTCCGCTAAGTTCCCAGTGGCAGGGCCTGGGATTCTATTTTTGTGTTGAATTTCTAGAATCTTGACTATGATATGTCTGGCTATAGACTTTTTTGATCATTGCTAATTAGAGTTCTATATGCATTATTTATCTGTATGTCAAATTCTTTTTCCCTACCAGGAAAGTTTCTGCCATGATGTCTGTGAACATTTTTAAATGTTATTTGTGGTATCTCCTGTTTGTTCAATAGAGTTTTTATTCCCCTAGTTAGCTGTTTAAATCTGCTTTATGGATTCCACTTCTTTCCTATGCTGAACTTCCATAATTTTCTTAAGCTCATCTGGTTTTTTTTGTTTTGTTTTTTTGGGGTTTTTTTTGGTCTGTCTACTCTAACATCACTAAGCATGGTGTGTATTTTGGTAATCTCTGTAGTTATCTGAGAGATTATTTCTGATTTCACTTCTTTCAGAGCCTGATTGAATTGCTTTGTTGTTACCACTTCACAGAGACATGGTGGGGCCTTTCATAGTGTCCCCCCTCATTGCTCCCTGGATTTTTCTTGGTGAACTGGATGTTTGGGTTTGCATTTTGCTTAAGTGCATTCTCATTTTATTTTCTCTGGTTTTTTTTAGTTAAATTCCTGGGGTGATTCTTGCTAGTTGCCTGTGGTGGGTTGCCTTATTGGTAGTGTTTAGGATTTTAGGTGATAACTACTTCTGTGAGGTATCATCCAAGTTTAGCTGGGTTTTGGGTTTTGAGTCTGTTGGAAGATATTATCTCTTTGATTTGTTGGAGATGAGAAGTTGTTGCTTGTTTGGCCTAGTCCCTGGATTTGACACTGTTAATCTGTATTTTCTGTAACCCTTAGCTAATCTCAATCATGAATTGTCAGGACCAACAGCTGATTAGAATAATTATATCAATTTTGGCTGTAGTGGTACCAATAGCATGATATAAAACAACAAACTGAGCTAACCCTTAATTTGCAAGTTTTAACCTTATGAACTAGATTTGTGATTATATGACAAAATGTAAAAACAGCCAGATAATTACATGCAATATATATGTGTGTAATGTGTCAATTTGTCCTCAAGGTTAATACTTAAAATGGATTAAGGAGAAAAAAGAAAATGGGAGGAAGAGAAAGTGATTAGAAGGTTGGAGGACAAATGGAGATCACACCAACTTGGGGAAACTGGTACAGAAGTGAAGGAAAAGAGAGAAGGAAGAAATAAAAGGAAGAACCGGACCACACCCCCAAAGAGGTTAGGAACCACTTTCACACTCACATGATGCAAGAGAAAGAGAAATGAAAACAAGAAAACCATTATGGGTGTGAGTGCTAAATCCGTCCTTTTGGGAGAAGGCACCACCAGCCACAACCTTCTTCACCTTTTTATTCTCTCTGTGGGCTTCGGTTTGCAATTCATTCAGATTCTTCCTGGGTCCAAGGGACCCATTTCATTTCTTCTTGTCTTCCTTGCAATGCTTCATTCCAGCATCTGGATGGTGACTCTCACACTGTTTTCTCTGCTGCTTACTGCTCCACCATCTTCCCGGAAGTCCCTTTTATGTATTTCTACATTGCAATGTACTGATTTTATATTTCACAATTAAATTTATCATAAGAAAAGCTTTGGTGACATTCAACAACCATAATAATATAACAGGGGCCCTCAAACTTTTACAGTTGAGTCTTGGGCAGGGTTAAGAGAATCCCAGGGAGACCCTATTATGCTCATGGTTGTCTTCCCCATGTGTAACACTGTCCTTGTCACAGTGCTGAGTTTAATCTGTATATAGTTCTCACTTTTAGTGACACTTTCAGTACAGTTTTAGTTTTACCACTTTGAAATATTGAATAAGTAAGTCAGAAATATTTTATAGAAATTGCATAGAAAAGCATTCTATGTGTTTGCTTGTCTCACTGTGTTTTGTACAGGCCTATATTTATGTCAAGACAAAGAAGTTTATTCTCACTTCTGGTTGCCTGGTCAACATTTTTGCAACAAGAGAAAAAATGGAGAAGAAAGAGGAAGCCACTTTCCCTACCTTATATTATATACAGGCTTCCCACCCAAGGACGGATTTAGCACTCACACCCATAATGCCTGTACTGGACCGTGAATCAGTCACAAACTCTAGAAGTCCTCTCGCATGACTGCATGAGGCTTTGAGAGGACATCTGTACTCCTACCCTTACAGACTCAAATATCTGTTTTTCCCAGCCTGCTGTGTTAAACAGGTTGTGATATGTGCCAATTTGTACCATAAGAGCTCTCTCATGAGACAACATTCTTTTGTGGCTTGTGTCTACATGTCCTCCCAAAGCTGCCTGTGGTCATATGTGAGACTTTTGAAATATAAAAAGATCTACAGTATGATGCTGGGATTAGACTCACAGTGAGATCCTAGGATTAAGGGTATGAGTACTACTATCATGGAAGAAATATAAGGACAGAAAGAGGGTTGTCTCTGTCACTTACTGCATGCTGCTAAATACCTTTGCTGCCATCTGCCTCCATGGGCTGTTTTTCCTCTGTGGTGCCCCTGTGCCATGTCACCCTACATTGCAGCCCATCTTGTACTGAATTCTCTACAAATATGAGGCAAAATAACCCTTTTGTCCCTGAACTTTGGGTGTTGAGTATTTTGTCTCAGTAATGTCAAAAGTCACTATTCTATGTGTATGTGACATATTCTATTTACATGTGAGTCCACTGAAGACTCTTCCTTCTCTGTAATCTGTTTGTCATTCTCTCTGTGGATACAGCAGTGCCCTTCAGAGTGGATTTGGAAACTCTGTACCTTAAAGAAGCTGTCACATTTGCAGGTATATTTGGTACTGAAAATATTTTTTCTTCCATTTTTTTCTTCATTATCAGTGCCCATGAGGCGTGCAAAGTATTGGTGTTCATACATTTGATACACATTTTCATTATATACATCCCCCTATTTCTCTCCCTTATGCTATCTTTCTGGTCACTGAGTCATGGGATATTGTGGCTTCTTAATCTAATTCTATAGTTCTTAGACATTCTCAAATACAAAGTGTGTTTTCATTAGCTTTCCAAATTATCATTCATAAATTCTGCTTAGTGTTCAATAAATTAGCTTAGTATGTAGGGTTCCTTAGTGTTAAGTGTTTGTCTAGGAAAGCAAGTTGAAATTTTAAAATGCCATTTAAATATACTCAGAGATAGAAAAAAATCAATTCCCTAAATAACAAGTTGACAAATATATTTTGTTTTATCCCTCAGACTAATTCATCAGATATTTTTCTACTTCTTTCTTTGCTTCCATTCTGAGTTGTAGGCTCCTTCTCTGACCCATGCGTTAGTGACTTTGTACAAGTAAACCTGGGTTTAACCAGCAGGAGAAGCACTGTTTCTATCCTGTTGTTACTTTAGATCTGAAATCCAGCATAGACAAAGGTCTTGTGTGATGAGTGCAAATGTATGGAGAATAACTGATGACTAAGACATGTAGTAAACATTTGGAAAAGTTGTTTATGAGTAGAGCTGAGGTTTTTTTCTGTTGTGAATCTCACTCTTCTTGAAAATCCATGTCTGATAATGTAGGAGGCAGTGACCACTGAGAATGTAGTTGTGAACTTCACCAGGGAGGAGTGGGCTTTGCTAGATTCATCCCAAAAGAAGCTCTACAGAGATGTGATGCTGGAAACCTTTAGGAACCTGGCTGCCATAGGTAAGGAAGATGCAGTTTTCTCATTTTTGCAGTTAGCATAGAGTCGTGTTCATCAGCACATGTTCTTTATGTGAAGATGGAAACGTTATGATGCATCTTCCAGGCATGGTCATATTGTACTGTGAATGAAATTGAAACCTACTGATTTTAATATAATGTAGTAAGTCATCATTATATTTCTGATTCTATATTTTAGGAAGGAACTCAGATGATCAGCAAATTCAAGATGAGTACAGGAATAGCAGAAAGCATCTAAGGTAGTTTATACTCAGAGAAGAATGTTCCTCAAGTGTTAGGATGTTAAACCTAGGAAAATTACAGAACAAGACCATTTCAAAACTTCTAAATGGACATATACATGTTGAATATCTGTAACTTGACAATTGAGTATGTGAAATATTCCAACATCTGAAATGTGGGTGGTACTCATGTCAAAACTGACATTGTCGAGGTAATGTAAAAAAAGAACAACCAGACAAGTTTATGCCTTCCTATAATCCCTGCATTCTGGAGGCTGAGGCAGGAAAATTGCCACATGTTCCAGTCCAGACAAGGCCACATAATAAGTTCAAAGTGAGCCTCAATTAAAGAGTAAGACTCTGTTTGGAAAAAAACCTACAAATTTTGTTCCATGCTCAGATTTATAGACATGTTGAATGAAATTGCATTCTATCATGGAGGACAGGAGGATATCAAAGAAATTTTTGTTTACACTGAGAGAAAGTTTCTAATCATACATACATACATATATGTTATTAAAAGACCTCTTTCACAATTTGTTTCCTATAATATTATATGTAGTTAAATATAATGTATACCTTCAGAGTTTGAAAATTGGTAATATTGTGAATATATTCCAAATCCAAGTGAATACCTCTATTTTGATCCCATTAATTAATTAATTTAATTAATTTTTGTTACTGAGGATCGAACTCATGATCTTGTGCTTGCCAGGCACGCACTTATGCCACTGAGCTAAATCCCCAGCCCTAATCCCATTTATTAGTACACAGTCCTCCAAAGCCACAGTCCATTCATATTCCAAAATATTAGGAGGTGCATCCCATGTTGTTAGTGGGACTGTGAGTGTGGAAAGACATCTGTGGAAATGTGTATAGCGATTCCACAGCAGAGGAAAAACAGATACTGTGTTTTATCCAACTGTACATTTTTTTGAGACAAAGTCTAACCATGTAGCCCAGACTGGCCCAAACTCAGAGATACTCTTGCCTCAGACTCGCAGGATGACACCTGGCCATATCCAGCAATAATTTTACTGTGTACGTTCCCACAATGTTAAGAAATTATTTTACAGTGCTGCTTAAGTAATCACTTACTTAAGCTGTGGAAAAAGCCTAAATGCCCAGTCATAGATGAATGATTCAGGAAATATGGGATAGCCCGGGCATAAAGGGACATGGTTGGAATCCTAATACTCTAGGAGTCTGAAGCAGGAAGGTCATACATTCTTGCTCAGCCTGGGCAACTTAATGATTCATGAGACTTTTTTCCAAAACAAACACTGAAACTCCTTTGGGTGTTTGTCAGTGCTAAAATTCTGGTTCCTTTTCCAGCACTGAAAAACCTGTGATATGTACACATAATGGCATAGTATTCACCCACAAAGGAATCAAGTGATGCTATTCATTAAAATGTGGATGGATCTAGAACCCCTAATATTCAATTAAGCCAGACAGAGAACATTCACTATGACAAGTTATATATTGTGTGAGATTTCCACCACATGAAACAAGGAGTAAAAAGTGGAGAGATGGTGGAAAAGAGAGAGGTAGACATTGTGGAGTGAGTGAAGAGGCTCAGTGGAAGGGGGAGGGGATGGAGTCATGGAGGAAAAATTATCAAAAATATACATGGAATATGTTTCATCAAGAGATGTATTCCAGATCCTCAAAATGAAAGCAAGTGTTGTGTGTTGCTATTGGGTTGATTACAAACTCCCAAATGAATCCTCCTGTTTAGGTAAAAGCTGTGTCCAAGCCATCATGCAGAGTTCACAGTAAGTGGATGATTAAATATTCATACAGGGCATCCAAGAAGATCTGCTCATAGTGAATCACTGCTAAAAGACACTGTTAAATGTGAGTGGTTGTTTTGCTACTCTCGCCTTTTACAAAAATGAAGAGATAGAGCAGTACTGGCAATATAAATTATGGTATAAATATGGACAAATGGTTTCTCAGACTCCAGATACAAATGTGAACATGACAGTTTTTGGCATAGAGCCAGGTAAAAGCATTTCCTCTAGAAGGCCCCTGGTTGGTCATTCATCAGCAGATGGAACCATCATGGCTAACACTGCACTCAAACCATATGGGCAGCAGGGATTTCAGGAGAAGCTGTCTACCTGTAACATACATGGGGAAACCTGCACAAATCTCTAGTCCTTTCAGAGATATGCAAAGACAAGTCCTGGGAGAAACCCCATGAGCACATACCATGTGCAAAATTCTATTCTGATTGCACTAAAGAAAGAAACATTGAAGAGAAGCCAGATGCCAAGCCTTCATTACACCTAAGGATGTTCAAATGCAGGGAAGAGTTAACAGGGAATTGAATACAGGTACATTTGTACCATGTGGTAAAGTTTAAATACTCACTGTGATATTCAGACACATGAAAAAACTCACTCTGGAGAAAAAAAACCCATGTACAGAAATACTATGGAAAATCTTTCACTAACAATTCACTAGGTAATCATGAAAGAAGTCACACTGAGGAGAAACCCTATTCAGATAAGCAACAAAGGCTGGGGATTTAGCTCAGTGGTGCAAATACCTGCCTGCCAAGCGCAAGGTTGTGAGTTCTGTCGCCCATACAAAAAACCAAAACAACAGAACAAACAAAACCTAAAACATGAGCAACAAGGAAAAGCTTTCAGCACAAGTGGTGTTTGGGAAACTCATGAATGGGCCTACAATGGGAAGGAACCCTATGTATGCAAACAATGTGGGAGACCTTTCAGCACACATGGTATGTGTCAAAGGCATGAACGGAATCACACCAGGGTGAAACCCTATGTATGTAAGCAATGGAGCAAAGCTTTCAGCAGATAACATCATCTTCAAGAGCATGAAAGAATCCACAGTGGAGAGAAACCCTATATGTGAAAGCAGTGTGAGAAAGCTTTCATCTCTCGTGGTGTTTGTCAAAAGCACGAACAGAGTCACATTAATGTAAGAAAGCTTTCAGTAGAAAAGATACTTGTCAAGAACATGAAAAAATCCACAAAAAAGTGAAACCCAATGTATGTAAGTGACATGGAAAAGATTTCCACACCCATAGTTACTGTTAAGTACATGAAGGAAACATGATGGAGAGAAACCCTGTGTTTCTAAGCAATGTGGGAAAGCTCCCAGCACATGTGGTGGTTTTCAAAATTATGAACAGACTCACACTGGGGAGAAACACTACATATATAACCAATATGAGAAAGTTTTCAGCAGATAACATACTTGTCAAAAACATGAAAGAACCCACAGTGGGGAAGAGATGCTATGTTATTTAGCAATGTGGGAAACCTTTCAGATCACACAGACCCTGTCAATGACACATATGGTCTCACACTGGAGAGAAACAGTATGTGTGTAAGCAGGCTTTGTAACACATAGAGATTGTCAAGAGAGTGAAAAAACTTACATTCCAGGAGAAATCCTGTGTATGTGAAAATGTCAATAAACAGTCACCACAGATTGTGTTTGTCAAAGACAGGAAAGAAATCACTCTGGGGTGTAAACCTGTATATGTAGCCAGTGTAGGAAAGCTTTCAGCTCACATGGTCTTTGTTAGAAACATGGAGGAACATTGGCTATAAATGTTGGTATGATTTGTCAGCAGGAACACTCTCAGAAATTTTTGACTTTTTTGTTTGTTTTGATGGGTTTCTGGCTGTTTCATTTTCTTCTTAATAAAGTAGTCTTTTTTTTATGCTGTGAATGCCATTTGTGCTTTGGAAAATGATGTTTTTTCACCTGGGAAAATCTAATCAGTATTAAAATAGAAATTGTGTCATTTTTGTGATTCTTTTATGTTCTTTTTTATCAACTGTAGAGATAAATGTATGGTGATTTTTGTCAGTAACTACCCATGTCTGATTGAAGGAAGTGATACCATTTCCACTGTGTGAGACTTGTTAAACTGTCTGTGAGACCATCCGACATCCTTGTCATATTTTGCCTTCTTCTTTTCTAGTAGTGTGGTGCTTTGTAAAATATCATTCATTGTTTTTCCCTTCAATTCAGTAGCTGCTCCATTTACCATGGGGTTGTTTTCCGATAATGCAGTGTCAAAGCATCAATGACAAGGCAGTAAGAAGTCTTAATATTTTGACCATATGCCTCATCCTAACTTGAGTTAATAATGCTTAGACAGTTAGCCATCAGGTGGGCAATATTTTACAAGTTTCTTCTTGTTTATTATTCTCATTATTTTTTTTGAGACAAAGTCTCACCATATAGCCCAAACTGGGCTCAAACTGGTAATCTTTGACCTGCCAAGTGCAAATATTACAGATATTCACCACCACCCCTGGAAAAATTTATGTGTCTTGTAATGAAATAGTTAATGTCTCATGTGCTCCACGAACTCTATGCCATTGTAGAATGTAGTACTGCCATTTACATGCCTAAACATGTGGTTAAGAATCCTGAGCTGCCTTCTCCTGTACTCCTGCAGGCTGAGGCAACGTTTGAGCGACCTTTACCTTTCAGGGATGGTGACCTTGGAGCAAGGGATTTTGAACTTCAGCAGGAAGTGACTAAACCACGGTCCCTAGGGGACTTTTCTCCCGCTTCTATACAGAAATAGAGAACCCAGTCATCCCTTATTCTGGACATAGTCAAAAAAATCCAAGCTGCCTTTCCATTTTAGTGCTTCTGCTGTGGTTATACATGCTCTAAGTTCTCAGTAAACTTGTTATTCTTGCCACCAAACTCCAAGTGATCATGCAGATGGAACCAGCAACAAATGTCCTATACTCCTTTTCTGGGATCAACCAAATAGACCTTGTAAAGACGGTTCCAATTACAACATGACTTGTATCTGAGGCCCATTAAATTAGCTCTCTAGAGAAGGCCCCTGACTGTTGTATTCCCTACACCAGTGCTACTCAACTCGAAGCAGCTAGATAAAACTATATCTCTTCTCCCCTAACTGAAGTGAGGAGTACCACTTCAGAGGGGGTAGTATCATAGATAGCTGCATTAAGTAGAAATATATTAGCAAGTCAGAAAAGGCAGGGCCCTAGAGAAAGTCAATGCAGAAGATGAGAAAGCATCAAAACTGTGGCTGGAGGAGCTTCTAAAGAAAATTAAAGTCATAATGGCTAGATTTACATTCTCCCCTAGGGAGAAACCAAAGCTTGAAAGTATTGGGATCACTGAGATTTGCAATTACCTCATTAGCAATGAGTCATCCTCTCCCAACCACTGAGACAAAGCTCAGTAAGACTCAGACTGTGAAAACAGTACTAAGACTCATGAGTAGGACTAGATTCCAACCAAGGTCAGTGATGTCACACATATACCCTTCTTGCCACTGGGGCTATATTACCTAAGTGACTGTATTTCCAATCATATCAATCACAGTCTTGATCTAAATTTTATCTCCCTCATTTTTCTCTAGATTTTTTTTTTTTGTACCAAGGATCAAACTCACAACCTCGCCCTTGTCAGGCAGGTGCTTATGCCACTGAGCTAAATCCCCAGCACTGGACTTATTTTGACAGGTTGTCTCATTGCTAACCCATTTGGGAACTGTGCTATCAAGAGTTACTGTCGATTTTAAGGCATCTAAGTAGTTGCTCTTTGGGGCCATCATTGTACATATTTATGAAATGATGTCCTCACATTGCTCACTTTTACCACCACACTTTCAATATGATCTTTAGTCTGTCTAACCCAAACACCCACCAACTAGTGAGTGGACAGAAAAGACGTAGTTTTTTTATATAATAGAATACTGAGTCATAAGGATATAGGATTGAGACGTTTCTACTGAATGTATGTTCCTTGACACCATACTCTGAAGTGAAATAAATCGGACATGGATGTGTAAATGCCGCATGCTTGGTACAACAAAATCAAAGTCTAAACATGGATCAAAGTGTATAATGTTGTCACACAGGAAGAAAATGTTCAAATGGGGAGAGGAGTAGAGAAACGGAGTGGCAAAGAAACAGAGAAAAGTGAAAAAATGAGAAAGGAAAACATGGAAAGAAAATTTTTTCAATGGAGAAGGGAGAAAGGGTTGAAGGGAGTGCAGGGGAATGGGAAAAGAAACAGGCGATATCATGGGTATAACATCTATAGAATGTGATTGTATGTTTATCTAAAATCTGATTTTAAAAAGGAAGAACAAACATCTTTAATCTCCTTGGTCAGTGTCTTCTGAAAACTTGTTTCCTTTTGAGTGTCATGACACTTACATTGCCTGTTTAGTTTTATCTCCCATGGTCCTGCTGAATACTTTAATCTGTTTTCTAAGCTCCACCTTTAGAATCATCAGAGTGTGAAGCTTATGTTACTCTATCCCTTAGTCTTCCCTGAACTGGTGTGGGGGAGGAGATAGTATTGAAAGGCATTTTCTTACCTTTATTGTTATGTTTTAATTGTTTTTGATTGATGGTTCATGCTGAGTTTTGCAGGTACTTATAGTGAATATGGTTTGCTGGTAGTTATAGACATATCTTTAGTTAGACATATCTTTTGAGTGATGTACTTTGGGTGTGGTTAACTATGTAGTCCTTTGCCTCTGTGTTAAGATCTACAACCTCAGTTAATTTGGGCAGTGAGGACTCAAGGCAATTGGCTCCAAACCAAGTTTTCTGGAAATGTATTCTTGCAGTACCATTAATGTAAAAAATGTATTCACAGTGTTGGCATAGAGAGAAAACACAGTAGTAATATCAAGCTTTATGTGTTCTTATTAACAGTAAGCAAATAAGTTCATGAAGAGTCATTCAAGTGAATATTCAAGTGAATATTAAGATTTGATAGGAACCTTAATTACAGTGTTCACATCCTGATAACCCAGCTATTGATGTACAGCTAATATGCACTGAGAGTTACATCTCTGCTAATGGTACAAAAGAATCCAACAGTAATTTTACAGTCTGAACCACTTAAAGACCAATAAAAATTTCTGGTGTATAAAAGATCTAGGAGGTTAGGAAAGAAAGAATACACGAAGAAATGGAAACCTTAAAGTAGACAATATCAGGGGGACAGAGAAGCTGGGGCAGAGTCCCTAAAGGCACTACATGTTTGTACAATAAGTAAAAGTTAACAGGAAAAATTGCTGAAAAGTAGAATGTAAAGAGAGAAAAATTAAATTATAGGATGAATAAAAAGAGATGAAAATTCAGGGGAGAAAAAATAAAACGGATATGGAAAAATGAATCAAGAAAAATCCCAGAAAATACATGTAAGAAAGAGATAGGACAAAACGTTTCCTCAGAATATGTAAACTAGTGAAGAATGACAGAAGAAAACCACACCTGCTTGAGAGAGAGAGAGAGAGAGAGAGAGAGAGAGAGAGAGAGAGAGAGAGAGGGAGAGAGAGAGAGATGTATAATTTTTACTGTGTGGGTGTCTTGCAGGATCTGCAGTTTGCGGTGTGTCCAAGTCCAGACACATCCCTGCTCATGCTGGTAGATAAAGAAGGGAGTCAGCACCCACATCTGTGCTGGATGCCAGCACCAGCAGACTCTACAGCAAGCATACCATTGCCATGACTTTCAAATCCAGAGTAAGTCACCTGGGATATGTCTGTGGGCATGTGGCCTGGGTCCTTTAAGTCAGGTGCTTCTTGGGGTCTCTTTCCAGCCTGCTATCTGAACACAGCTGTCGCCAGTGATCACCTGTCACACAGTTCCTCTGGGAAGATAATAAATGGAGCCCTGGAGAGGAATCATATGGCTACACTAGGTCCTGGGTTCAAACAACCAACCATTTCCCAGATGCTATGTGACCAACTAGCGTCTCCAGGGCTGTGATGGGCACTTGTGCTAGAATTGCTCTCCAGTCACTGCTTCTGGAAAGATGCACTGGGAGCAGAGTCACATACTCTCCCTGCAGGGACAGCAATAGCCAATGAGATCTGGTCAACTGCATTTCTCCCTGTGGAATTGGGGGTCGCCAGCATTAATTTGCTTCCATAATGTGTGAGCCACCATGCTCCTAAGCTGCTGCAAGCCACAGAGAAAGGGCAGATGGCCTCTCCCCATCTCTGTTTTGTGTTCTTTCCTCAATTTTTTGCTGCCTTTTAACTTTCCTATCAGACCCTTCATGGGTGACAATAATGTATGCATTTGTGTTTCTTCAAATGGTTACTTCCCAGAGTTTGGATTCTAAATCTTGGAGAGGTTGAGGTGATATCCCTCACCACTCCACCGCTTTCCCCAACCTGTCGGATATATTTGAATGTTATGCTCATTGCTGCATTTCAGTTGCTAAAAATGACTCATGTTGATTCTTCTTTAGGTCAGTGAAGTACTGTGGATAGTTATATTTGTTTTACCCATTCATCTGTTCCTTATCTTTTATTTCTTTTTTCTTTTTGACACCAGGGACTGAATTCATGACCTTGGGCTTGACAAGCAGGTGCATATGCCACTGAGCTAAATCCCCGACCCTCATCTTTCTTTTATATATGTACCTCTTCTCTTTTTTTTTTCCCTCCCTGATTGCATAGGCTAAACTCTTGGGGAGTATATTTAAAACATTTCATAGTGAACATCCTTGTCTAAGTTTTAATAAATGCTTTCAGTTATTTCACACTTCATGTAATGTCGCTGTTGTTTTGCAGAGGTAAATTTTGCCAGATTGACATAAGGTCTTTATTTTCATTTTCTCAAAACTTTTTATCTTGAGTGAATACTGGATTTTGTGAGAGGCTTTTTCTACTTCTATTCAGATGATTGTGCGGTTTTGTTTGTCATAAAATTATTTCTATTGGTTATTTACACTTACCTTCCATGTATGAGCTTTGTGTTTGGGGTGTCCTTGTTTTTCTAGGACCTTGATGTGCATGATTAGGTTATTTATATGGCGTCACTGGTTTTCTGATGTGAACATTTACAACCATAAACTGCTTACCCGGCCTGGTGTCCATCCCATGAGACTATGGATTTGTTGACTTCAATGTCTCTAAGGTGCATAAAATTAATCATCATATGCAGCACATTTGAATTTCATGTCAGTGACATGGAAAGCATATGTGTCAGCATGTGCTCAGCACCATGGGAGAAATGACCACTATGAGCTTTGTGACTTTGGTGAAGTCCAGTGTTATGTGTGTTTACATTTTCTCTTAACAATTGCAGGAAATATTGTGAAGAAAAGAAACAGTGATGAAATGCAGTAGGTAATCGTATCAGGAGTGAATAAATCATAACACAAAACTGAAGGAATAAACTAAGCACAGACTCTTATTGTTACTAAAACATAGGTCTTTTTAAAATTTTTTAGGCAAGGTCTTACTATATAGTCAGTTGGGCCTTGAACTATGTAGTGAGTTAGGCTAGATGTCACTGCATTTTCTCCCACTTTGGCCTCCCATGTGCTACAATGCTGGTGTCTGCCACAGTGTCTGGCAGATAAAACAGCATGTACCTAATGCTAATGCACTGAGCTTCAGCTGGAGCTTTTCATGTTTTATTTTGACTCAGATTCCACTGAGTTGCACTGGCTGTCCCCCCACCCTGTTTGGTTTTAATAATGCAGCTCACTTGTGCTTGCGTAGTAGGATTACAGACATGAACTGCTGGTACCACTAATATTTTCTTGATTGTAAGCTGGTGGGAAATAAATATACTCAGGATAAAATGAGCACTATTTGTATTTTTGCTTTGGCTGCACTAGCAGTGTGAATTATGTAATGTTGTGATGATAAGAATTAGAACTGAACTGCAGTAAAATTATTCACACGTGCAAGCATTTAAATGCAAATGGCATGTCCTGCAGTGTAGTAGAGTCATGACACACATGAGACCTTTAATATTTCATTAAAAAACACATAAAATTCTTCTCTGGAGTGCTGGTGAATACCTGTAATGCCCACACTTGGGAGGCTGAAGATTGCCATGAACTTGAGGCCAGCCTGGGCTACATGGTGAGATTCTATCACAAAAAAGCACTATGTGTAAATAAGTAAGACAATGTGGCTTGTATAAACATAGTTAACTTACATTAAGGTGAGGTATAATTTTCCTAAAATTAACTACTGTATTTGTCAACAGGCTTTGACCTAGCATTATTGGAATGCAACCACATGGTGAACTAAACAGCCACTGAATTGCAAGAGAAAACAAGGCAGGGTATTTTACAAAGCACTGCAGTACTAGGAAATGAGGTAAAATAATTCAAGGATGCCAGATGATCTCACACTGACAGCTGGCACAAGTCTTATGCAGTGCAAGTGACATCATTTCCTTCAATCATCAGACAATGGTATCACTGATGGCAAAAAGTACTATATATTTATCCCTAAATTTGATGAAACAACACAAATGAATCACAAAATTACTCAATTTCTATTTTAATAACTGATTTGAGCTTCCCAGGTTAAAAAAATTATTTCCAAACTACAAGTGATATTTGTGGCATCAGAAAAATAGAGTTAAGAAACTTTAATTATAAAAAACAGAAACCATCCTATCAAAGCAAACATCAATATGGTCAAAATTCCTTAGGATGTTCTTGCAGACAAATCATATCTTCAAGGAATGTGGAGAGGTTACTCATTATAATATGTTGTACCTTCATTGAGAAAATATATAGTCCTGTTGGTCTCTGGCAGTGGGGGACTCATAAAAATATAGATATTCTTTGGATGGTGTATTGAATGATTAACTCCAAAATAAATCATGCCAATGTGAGCCTAAAAAGTAAAATTTAATGATAAAAACAACTCATATTGTAGACATATGATACTAATGGTTCTGATGCTGAGAAAAGATGGACTAATTTATGCACTGCCTATGATTTGTAATCATGTTGGTGTATGTATTGTTATCTACTTACAATATTAAAAATATATTTGCTAATTTACACATTGTTTGAAACAGATGAACTCTTAAAAACATGTACAGAAATTATTAGTATTAAAATTATAATCTATGATATCCATTTAAAAAATACTAAAACAGTGCATGATATGCAGCAAAAGTTTAAATACAAACTAGTGGAAAATGACAACAGTTAAGGAAAATTCAGTGCTATAGTCATGTTACAGCACGATTACTAAAAGGAAACAAAAGCCCCCACAAAATAAGGAACATATTAGTGTTTCCAGAAATATGACACTTAACCTGTAGCTCTAACAGCACAAAGTAAAGAAGACAACTACCATCTACTTGAAGAAAATACTAATTTCCTGTGCTGCTGCTTACAAAGAGGTACACAACTATGTGAATACCACATGTACTTTTAAAAGTGAACTTCAAATTATTTAATCCAGAAATGTACTTCAAGACTGAGTTTACAGTATTTATACTTTAGAATATCTCTTCCTTATGTGTATTTTCTGGAGAAATAATTGGTATCACTATATAACTTATTTTCAGATTTAAACTACATAGAAAGTGATAAAGGATTAGGAAAATTATAGCAGAGACCTTTGTACATTCACTGGCTCATACAACATCCACTGCTGGACGCAGTGCAACCAGTAACTGGTGCACACCAGTTATATGAATATTTTGTCACAGTGCTGCAGTTACTCACCCCATAAATTAAACCAAAACAACTACAAGTGTTCCCACATGATGGACATTCATATGAACTTCTCTACCATGCTATGCTATGTTTAATAAAAATTCACATAATAATGATTTCTCATATTTTGTTTCTACTAACTCTCCTAAATTTGTAGGTTTTGTGATGCTACTGGTATCAATGACTTCTCACATTACTCAGCCAGGGTTTCTCTTTAGTGGAAGTTCATGTTTTGTTTGTTTGTTTGTTTTTGGTGCCGGAGATTGAACTCATGACCTTGCATTTGCCAAACAGGCACTTACACGGCTGAGCCAAACCCCCGGCCCTCTTTCACGCATTTCAAGGCTATTGGAAGAATGGAAGGACATAAATGATTTCATTTGAATTTTCATGTTTTATCTCAGTTGAGGAAAACAATTCCTACAGTCTACACATGCTCTAAGCCTCTTTACTATGAAATTTTTCATGTGTTTAATGATACAAGTTGGACTAAAACAGGCTTTACTGTTTACAAGAAAAGGTTTTACCCCATCAGATGCATGTCAGTATAATCCACTACATATGCTCAGATTTTATTCTCCCTTTTGAATATCCATGTTTACTGAAGCCTTTTGCTTGTTTAGTCTTTCTCCCACGTGAGATTTTTCAGGTATTTGACAATATTTCTGTGTACTGACTGCATCCTCACGTTGCTTACATACATAGCATTTGAAGTGTGTCTCTCCATGTCTTGGGCAAACACTGTGTGCTGAAAGCTTTTCCACAATGCCTACACACACTGGGTTTCTCCAGTTTGAGTCCCTTTATGTATTTTCCTATGATGTTTTATACTAAAAAATTTCCCAGTTTGACATAGGGATTTCCCCAGTGTGAGTCCTCTTATGTACTAGACAATGACCATATATGGTCGGTATTCTATATTGCTTACATACACAGGATTTCTCTGCAGTTAGTCTTTTCATGTACTTGACAGTAATGTATTTTGCTACCTTTCCCACAGTGCATACTTAGGGTTTCTCCCCAATGTGAATCCATTTATGTAATTTAGAATACCTTCTTGTCCTAAAAGCTTTCCCACATTACTAGCAAAGTTACTACCCAGCATAATTTTGTTCATGAATTTCCAATAAGCACGTGCTGAAGGATTTTCCACACTGCTTACATTAACAGGCTTTCACTAGTGAGTCCTCTCATGTTTTTGCCAATTATTTTTTCTGCTAAAAGCTTCCCCACAATGCTTACATATATAGGGTTTTTCTGCAGCATGAGTCCTTTCATGATTTTGCCATTTATCTTTTCTGCTGAAAGCTTTCCCACATTGCTTGCATACATAGGCTTTCTCATGAGTGTGAGTCCTTTCATGGACTTCACAATAGCTTTTTGTCCTAAAACCTTTCCCACACTGCTTACATACATATGGTTTCTCTGCAGTGTGAGTGCTTTCATGGTTTTGACAACTATCTTTTCTGCTAAATGCTTTCCCACATTGCTTACAGACATATGGTTTCTCTGTAGTATGAATCCTTTCATGTACTCTAATATTACTGTGTGTGGTGAAAGCTTTTCCACATTGCTTACAAATATGAGGTTTCTCCCCAGTGTGAGTCCTTTCATGTATTTTATACTCCTTGTTTGTGTTGAAAGCCTTCCCACATTGCTTACATATATAGGGTTTCTCACCAGTGTGCGTCCTTTCATGTACTTTACAATCCTTGTTTGTGCTGAAAGCTTTCCCACATTGCTTACATACATAGGGTTTCTCCCCATTGTGAGTCCTTTCATGTACACGAATATAACTGTATGTGACAAAAGCTTTCCCACATTGCTTACATACGTAGGGTTTCTCTGCAGTATGAAATCTTTCATGTACTTTACAATAATATTTTGTACTAAAAGCTTTTCCACATTGCTTACATACATAAGGTCTCTCCCCACTGTGATATCTTTCATGTCTTTCACAATAAGCTCGTGTGCTGAAACCTTTTCCACACTGCTTACAAGTATAGGCTTTCTCTGCACTGTGACTCTTTTCATGAACTTGACAATAACTTTTTGTGCTAAAAGCTTTCCCACATTCCTTACATACATAGGGTTTCTCACCAGTGTGACTTCTTTTATGTATTTCACATTCAGCACGTGTACTGAAAGCTTTCCCACAGTACTTACATATATAGAGTTTCTTCACAGCATGACCTCTTTCATGGTTTTGCCAACTATCTTTTCTGTTGAAACCTTTCCCACAGTGCTTACATACATAGGTATTTTCTGCATTGTGACTCTTTTCATGGTTTTGCCAACTATCTTTTCTGCTGAAAGCTTTCCCACATTGACTACATATGTAGGGTTTCTCCCCAGTGTGAGTCCTTTCATGTACTCGAATAAGACTGTATGTGATAAAAGCCTTCCCACACTGCTTACAGACATAGGGTTTCTCCCCAGTATGGTATCTTTCATGTATTTCACAGTAAGTACGTGAGCTGAAAGCTTTCCCACATTGCTTACATATATAGGGTTTCTTTGCAGTGTGAGTCCTTTCATGTACTTGACAATAATTTTTTCTGCTGAAAGCTTTCCCACATTGTTTACAGACATATGGTTTTTCTGTAGTGTGAGTTCTTTCATGTACTCTAATATGAGTGCGTGTGCTAAAAGCTTTTCCACATTGCTTACAAACATGGGGTTTCTCCCCAGTGTGAGTCCTTTCATGTATTTGCAAACCATCTTTTCTGCTAAAAGCTTTCCCACATTGCTTACATATATAGGGTTTCTCTGCAGTGTGAGTCCTTTCATGGTTTTGACAACTATCTTTTCTGCTAAAAGCTTTCCCACATTGCTTACAGACATAGGGTTTCTCCCCAGTGTGAGTCCTTTCATGTACACGAATATGACTGCGTGTGATGAAGGCTTTTCCACATTGCTTACACACGTAGAGTTTTTCTGCAGTGTGAATCCTTTCATGTACCTGACAATAACTTTTTGTGCTAAAAGCTTTCCCACATTGTTTGCATACATAGGGTCTCTCTCCAGTGTGGCTTCTTTCATGTAGTTCACAATAAGCATGTGTGGTGAAAGCTTTTCCACATTGTTTACAAACATAGGGTTTCTTTACAGTGTGAGTATTTGCATGTTTTTGCCAACTTTCTTTTCTATTGAAAGATTTCCCAAATTGTTTACATACATAGGGTTTATCCCCAGTGTGCGTTCTTTCAAGATTATCCAATGAATTTTTAGTGTAGGATTTTTCATCATGTTTATGTGCACAGGTTTTTTCCTCAGAGTGAGTTTTTCGATGTGTCTGAGTATCATGGAGAGAAGTGAAACTTTTTTCATGTGGTACACATATATACATATTTACTTCTCTGTGACTTCTTTCCTCAGTTTGAATATTGGTGGGTAAAATGGATGATTTGTTACTAGGCTTCTCTTTAATGGTACTTTCTTTAGTGCAATCAGAGAAGGACTTTGCACATGATATATATTCATGGGGATTTTCCTCAGGACTTGACTTTGCATATATCTGAAAAGACTGGAGTTTTGTGCAGGCTTCCCCATGTTTGTTACAGGTAGACAGCTTCTCTTGAAATCCATGCTGCTCATAAGGTTTGAGTGCAGTGTCAGCCAAGTTGTGCTCATCTCCTGATGAATGACCAGCCTGGGACCTTCTAGAGGAAGTACTTTCACTTGGTTGTATTCCAACAACTGTCATGTACACATTTGTATCTGGCATCTGAGAAACCATTTCTTGAAGTTGGTACCATAATTTATATTGACAAGTTTGCTGTAACTCTTCCTTTCTGAAAAGAGAAGGGTAACAAAACAACCAGTCATATTTAGTAGTGTCTTTTAGTAATGATTCACCATGAGGAGATCTGCTTGGATGCCCCTAGAGTTAGGGCTAGGGGATTGAACTCACAACTGCGTGCTTGCAAGGTAGGCATTTATAACTCTGAGCTAAATCCCCAGCCCCAGTCTTCCTCTTTTTTTTTTTTTTTGCTTGTGTTTATTCACTGTATCTTATAACACCAGCTTGGCTACTTTAAGGTTTTTACTTTTGTTTTATTTTATTTTATTTTTTTGGTACTGGGGGTGGAACTCATGACTTCACACTTGCCAGGCAGGCACCTAAGCCACTGAGCTGAATTCCCATTCCTGTTTGCCTGGGTTTAATACTCTGACATTTGAGGCACATTCTTCTCATGAATGCCTTGAATTACCTTGGAATTTTTCTGCAATTTTTATTCTCATCTTCAATGTGCTGGTCATCTGAGTTTCCTCCTAAAAGATAGATACAAAAATATAATCATGACTTACTACATATATGAAAAACAGATTCCAGTTAGATTCATGGTAACATGTAACCAGGCCTGAACATATATCACAATGTTTCCATCTTCCCATGAATGAAACTGCGCTGCTAAGCACCATCCAATGCTCTCTGAGTGTATCAGTGAGAAAATGCTATTTTCCTTACCCAGGGCTGCCAGGTTCCTAAAGGTTTCCCACATCACATCTCTGTAGAGCTTCTTTTGGGATGGATCCAGCAAAATCCACTCCTCCCTGGTGAAGTTCACAGCCACATCCTCAAAGCTCACTGCCTCCTGAGTCAACAGACATGTATTTGCAGGAAAAAGAATGAGAGTCACAACACAAACTGTCTCAATTCTCCTCATAGAAAGCAGATACAAGATGAGTTTTCCAAATGTTTACTTCATGTCTTGGTCATTAAACATTTATTTTCCATTCATTTGCCCCCTCACATAGGCAGTTGTAGACCGCACAGGAACTCAGTGTTAACACAACAGTGGAATGGGAACAGTGTTTCTCCTGCTGGTTAAACCCAGGTTTACTTGTATAAATTTACTGAAACATGGGTTATAGATGGAGCCTACAGGTCTGAATCTAAGTGAGAAAACACAGGTAACTATCTGCTTAATTACTCTGAGGGATCAAAGAAAGTATATTTTTTTCTAAACTTATTATTCATGGATTTAGTTCCTTTTTTCAGATTCCAGTTAGCCAATATTTTGAAATGTCAACCTGTATTCATAGACAAGTTCTTAGTAGAACTCTAAGATCAATTTATGAATGATAATTTGGAAAGCTAATAATAATTACAGGTTTTATTGGAGAATGCCTAAAATAGTGAAATTGGCTTAAGACATCAATATTATGTACACTCTGGTGCAGTGACCTGAAAGGTTCCATAAGAGAGAGAAATAGGGGGATGGATATACTTAAAATATACATGAAATGTACTGATTGTTGGAGACCACTATGAAGCGGCTCTGAGCAGGATTTAAAATTAATTAATTGGCTATGTTTATCTGTAAGTCTGTCCTAGGCCTTGGTCCCTTGCCTGGCGATGGGAGCTGATTCATAGTAAGTAAACCTCTATGAATCACTGGTCCTGGCTGAGGCCTATAGTGGCCTGTGAGGACAGATACCTCAAAGGGCAAGATAAGGTTACAGCTGAAGACACATTGGCTCAAACATTAATTAAGTAAATACAGACGGCAGCTGAAGGAATGTCACTCCTGCAGTTGCACTCCCACCATAAATGTCATCCTGAAGATAAGATGGTCTCCTAAAGTGGCATAATTTACTACTTGGAGAAGTCTTTGAAGTGACTCCCAAGGTCCTGCTTATTTCCTACACTTTCCTCAGTTTCCACACCCTTTGTTTTGAACCTAATAAGGGTGGTGCACAGAGGTCTTTGTCTTAGCCCTCAGAGTCTTGAGCTCATCTAAAGGGTTTTGATCCTCCTGGAGCCTTGAAATCATACCACTTGCCTCATTTTATTTAAGCCATCACCATACACTCATTTGGGATATACAGTATCTAGGTCATATCCTGATACTGATCATCACATTTTGCAAACTGAACAGAAATTGATAATGAAAGGAAAACTGAATGCACAAATCTTTTCAGTACCATATACAGCTGCAATTGTGCTAGCTTCTTTAGGGTACAGAATTTTAAAATCCACTCTGAAGGGCTCTGCTTTATTCATAGAGGATCATAAGCAGACCACAGATAAGGAAGAGTCTTCAATGGGCTCTCATATAAATAGAATACATCTTAGTTACATTTTCTCACTGCTGAGACAACATACTCAACACTTAAAATTAAGGCAGGAGAGGGTTTCGCCCACGGTTGGCTGGCTCCCTGCACTCCCAGGCAGTGTGTCTTTTGAGATGGGGATTTCACACGGGGAGCTTGCTCATGGCATGGCCTTGGGAAGCAGTGAGCCATCGATGCAGGACTGAAGTATATACACAGCCTTTGAAGCCACACTCACAGTGACACACCCCTTCCGACCAGGCTTTACCCCCGACAGCATGCCTAGCTCTAAAGCAATGAGAGGACTGATCCAGTATCACCCCATGAGCCAGGCACCCCACAGACACCCCACCTATATCCACACGATGCTATGGGAGAACATCTAGACTGAAACCATAATGAAATCCCAGGACAAAGCCCCAAGCTAGTCATGTCACAGCGCCAATTCACGTAACGTAACACAGGGTATAAAAATGTCCCCAGAGTGAGTTCACACTATAACCGTGAAGCAGGGCTGAGTGTAGCAAAAGGTGAAGAACATGTGATTAGCTTGTGTCACCATGTCACACAGCAGTGGAGGTAGATAAATTTTGATAAGTTTGATAAGCAAAGAGAAGCCTTCACTGTCAGACTGAGCATCATTTTAGAGATATGGAAAGCAGACCAGAAGTGCAAGACTGGGGGTGGTAGGCACTCACTGCAGACAGCACCCTCACTAGCAGATTCCCCAGCACCACGAGCAGGTGCAGCAGCACAAGGAGAGCTGGCAGCAGCTGCCACAGGAAGGCTAAGAAGCCAAAGAGGATGCACCAAGGTCAGGTGCCATTGTCCTGAACAAGTGTGGCTGTTTTGTCCACTGGGATCCAAACCAGGAGACACAATGGTGAAAACTTAGGCTGTGGCACAGCTCCAATGGCAACTTCACTAGACCCAGAACCACGGAACAACTCGCTAGACCTTACAAGCTTTTTCAGCATCTAAATGGAAAACACCTCTTAGCATTCACCATGGTGACAGACTATCCGGGGCTTCAGCTAGAATGTAGCAACTACTTGGGGTAATTCACACTGACAATAGGAAGGGAGGGGCATGCAGCTAGAGTCCTGGTGGACAGGGAAGGAAGACTGGATTACACACACCACACAGTGCATGGGTTCTAGCAAACCTGTTCTCAAATTGGGTTGCTCTATAAAATGCTTTCCCTGAGAGTCTTTCTCTTCTTAATGACTTAAGAGTATATTGACTTATTTATTTTATATCAATATTATTGTTATTCACTTCAGACACCAAACTAATATATAGAAAATGTAGGGAGTTGGAAAGGGACCTACACATTTGCAAATACAGTTTCTAAAATATCTAAAGCAAGAGAATTACAATTTCAATGTCAACACTGGCAAACTTTGCATGAGTTTTGCTAGGCAACTGACGCAAAATTAAAGTTGTGGAACACAGTATATATTAAAATATTTAGCTCAATATATAAGTAGATGATTCATGTTGCACTTCAGAAATGCAAAGGCTTCATTATTTCTTCTAATGCAGTTAGTATTCAGATATTAGATACTTTCAGAATGTTCACAAAATATAGATTAAATAGTCAACTCTTATCACCTTTGTATATCTCATGTATTTTTCCCATATATGTGGGGTGGAAGAAATACAGAACCTTAATCATGCAACCTGTGCTTAATCAATGAACTACTGTTCCAGTCCACCCATGGGCTTTTGGTACTAAGCACATTATTAACTCATGTAGTGTTTCAAGAGCAAATAGAGAAATTAGACATTCAGAATTAGGTGATAATTTTTGCATAACATGCTAAAGTTTGGCAAATATGTTTATTTCTCTACACAGCATGAAGCAAATATGCTTAGCTTCATCAAAATTATGCAACCAATATTCAAAGACAGAGGATTAAATGCATTGAAAATGAGAAAACATAATGAATGGTTATAAGCAAAAAGGGAAAATAGCAAAACACAGCATGAAAATGAAAAAAAATTATGAACATCACAGATTTCTAAATGTTTGTAAAGGGTGGCCCTGGCTGCTCATGTCATCTGACCTTTCATTGGTTTCTGCTTCCTGTGAATACTGGTGCACACCACTGTGCCTAACAAAGACATAACATACTCAGAGACCTAAAAATACAACAAAATTAAGATTTATTGGATTTTACTCTATAGATAAATTCTTGCACATACAGAAATTTTG